>JACCGJ010005564.1:0-92240 GCA_013407085.1 Atriophallophorus winterbourni
GCATGCGGATCCTGATCATACTGTCCCTACCTGACGAGTGCATACAGCACGAAACCACCGAGTGTGAGTTCCTGAAGGGAAAGCATGCAAAGATGGATATTTATTCAACCACAGGACTTAGCGTGATTGAACAAGACGGTCGTGTCGGCCTTTACACCGATTGCTATAAAGCGAAGCTTTATTATAAATACTACTTATTTTCAGATATTGCCCTTAAATATATCTCAAATTCCGTGTACAAGATGTCAAATTGTCTATAACGCCATCATTTAGCAAGGGTGAATAACAGTTTTCAAATACATTAAAATTTTCTAGCCAACCTAGATTTCTGGATTAAGGTGGCGCATATCAAATTAGTACATCACCATGAGTCAATATCAAAAGATTACCAATATGGCGTTTGAAACCGTTCGCGAACGTTTATTTTGCGAATGCGCTAATTTTATAACAACAAAATGCAACGTAGATGCAGTACGATGAATAGTGTCGAACGTAGTAACTCAAAAAGGGTATAGATGACACTGCATGCAAACACATCTATGAAATCGATCAATTTAGTTCATTCTGGGTCACAATTCACAAATCTCATTGGCTCCTTTTGTTATCAATTTTTATCCATCGGAGACCAGATGGTTTTTTTTGTAGCAATCATTTGGTACATTTCGCATCGCAGTCAAGAGTGAATTGATCATAACCTGAACATTGTTTAAACTCCCCGGTATTGATGATAGTGGAGACGGTTGACACCAGTTTAACACACTCAATGATGCGAATACGGTAAATAAGATTTCAATTATAGTACAACCAAAACGTACATTTCACTGACGGCGATTGAATGCGGGTAGAAGATAATTCTTCACCACCTGTTACACGGAACCAATTTCAGCCAAGTTGTTGAGAGTCAACGTAGAACTACTGAACATTGTCACTTAGCGCACCGTTACATCATACCACAAACAGGATACATATTATTTGATTAATTTTTCAAACAGGTCGTAGACATACTGTGTAGAAGCAACAACTTGCAGTTAAGTTTGGGGCGTACATCCATCCACATTCAAAGTACCATTGTTGATTGTTGTACAAGATTGCACCAGCTTGGTACCAACACAGGGGTATAATTTTTAAATAAAACAAGGTTAAAGTTATCTATTGTTCACAAACCGTAAGATTAGTAAGTAATCATTGGATGTTGTTCCATATGGCAATAATAGCAGCCTGAGTATTATTATTATTACACAAGTCTTTACAGACGATGTGCCAACAAGTATACCAGGAAGAGGGTACATGATGAAAGAAAAATGTAGGTTCCATGGTTCTTGTTGAAGGCGACATACTACCCGGTTGCCAAGGCCGAAGTTGGGGGTTGGCTTAGGGGACCCCACCCGGAGCCTTTGACTCAAAAGTCTACCCGCAAGGCAGCGGTTTTTTTCCTTCACGAGAGCCGGTGACCATTTTGAGGGTTCTTGCGCCTCTCTTGAAGTGCCTCGGCGATTGTTCGAGTACGCCTCTCTAGCCTTTGAACGACCAGGTGCAACCTGCAAGGCAGCAAGGATTTTTCCTCAGGGTTCACTCCCGAAGCCTTTCCCGCAATGGGGTATGCCGCAAGGCAGCGGAGGTTTGGAATAAGGGTTTTCCTTCCCTTAGATTGACTGCCCTCCCAGGCTGACGAGCTCCATCTACCCGGAGCAAACTGGTTTTGAGGCGCCAGTCATCCGCCTTCGCCCCTTCTCCTGTCAGTAGAAGCAGTTCCGCCACGTGCAGGCCAGGAGCTGGGCTTTGGTTGTCAGAGGCTGTTTGAGACGCACGCCATATGGGAGCATTTCATAGACAGTGGGAGCTCATCCCCACTGCCGCCCCCGGCTGTGACAACCTTGGAACCACAGCCTGAGTAACAACAGATGCAAAAGCAAAATGAACCTACCAAACCCCAAATGATTTATTGTTACGTTATGAATATATGAAATCACAAGCCTGAATCCAGACCAAGTACCGAACAGTCAGAAACTTCACATGGGCTATGATACTACCAGGTTGCCCAGGTCTAGATAGATATGAGAAAGAAAGAAAAAACTGTTAGCAAGACTTCAGCGTATTTCATCATACAGCCCACTACCGATGGCCAATTAATTTAGCACGTTGTTGCGTTAGTCTTCAAACGCCAGCCAAGCTACTATCGGAACTTGGGTGTTATGCTCAAAATCACCTGTAATCGAATAAAACTATTTACAAGCCTATGCAACATATACGCACACAAGGGCCGATTTAGAGCGTAAGGAAATGTCAAGAATGGTCAACGAAACTGAAACTTAAAGTCACCGTGGCTCCAACCAGTCCTTGTAAATCAAATAAACGCATGTTAAACTTAATCGGAAAAACGCAAATTTTGCACAGAATGTCCGCAGCATTACCAGTTGTTTTCCACAACGTGGGGGGATCGAGTTTCACTACCTTCCACGCCTAAATATAACATCTTAATACCTCTCTATCACATATACTAGTTATAGCTTCCGAATTAATAATGCCATTTTAAGGAACACCAATATCGGATCACTTTCAATCGGACAGTCAGAAGGGTACGGGAAAACAATTATAATTCAAAAGGTGGAGCGGTAGTGTGGAAAATTATAAAAGGGAGATATAAAAAGCCTGAATGAATCACATCTCACTGGGTAAAAATCGATGTGAGACACGTAGAAAATACAGTGATAACAACATTGACTGTTACGAAAGGATGAAATGAAAAAATACGAACAAACAGGACTAGCAGTAAACGAACATGAGACACAAATGGTTCCCAAAAGATAGGTAAGCGATCAACTGCGCAAGGTTGATGCGAAGGTCGGGGTAGGATGTCGTGATGTGTCGGTGGAAAAAGAAGCACCGTTGAACAACCCCGGGCGACTGAGATACATCGAATGTGGGGCTGTGTTGGCGTAGGAAAACGTATTTGGACGCTCGGAATAGTTAGCCATCAGAGACAGCGCGGTTTCATCTTGCGAGTCTGGGAATTGACGAGCGCGATCAATCTCGGCGCTTAGTTTTAATCGAACAACGGTGCTCGACAAGGAGGCGATAAAGGAAACCTGAAAGTGTCATTCGAAGGTGATAAATTGAGTGCAGGTCGCAATTTCGTTGCGGAAATGATGTCCAATATAAATAAATATATTGACGCATTTGTAAGTGTGGTCAGACTCCCAATTGCTTTAGCACATGGATGCATTGACAGCTAAACTAGCTGCAGTAGTGGCGACCTGTGTACCATGTTGGGGGGTCCACGAGAACAGACCCCGTAGTGGCTATTCACTATCATAGATATCGCTCAGAATCAGGTTCAGTGGTGATCTTGTTGTAGGTATCTTCCTAAAGAGTTTGATTAATATTTTTGGTTGTCAAGTGAAATGGCGAAGAAAACCGCAAGCAATATGTCATGCTAACGTCGATATACTCGTTCAAAATACTTGATTAAATGTGTTTGGTTCGAGGTGTTGTTGCTCAACCTCTAAAATTTTAGTAGCTTTCTATGTCCCAACCTTCTGCCATTTATTCAGGAAATTATCATGTGATTGTTATATGACAGTTAGGCACGGATGTGCAAGCGTGCAGCACTGTGTGCCGTGGCTAAAACCGTGCTAAATTGATTTGCCAGAAATAGTGAGCTGCATGCTGAAACAGGCTGTAGTCTCACTACCATCTCCTGTTCTTTTTTCTTCCACATATCTGTCTACGCCTAGGCAACCTGACATTATCATGCAGTTCGGAAGGCAAAAGCGCGATGTTGCTGTCTCCCTCCACCTATCTGGCGCGAAATTCGGGATGTGCAATCGTGCAGTACTTTCAGTACTTCCTGCGGAAACACGTTGGAGTCGCACTGTCATTTTCACTTATGCTTAGATCTGTGCACGGATGTGCAATCGTGCAACACTTCCGTGATGTGCAGCTAATGTCGTGCTAAATTGATTTGCCACCGGTAATAAGCTGCAAGCGAGTAAACGCTGGAGTCTCACTGCCATTGCTTTTTTCCTTTTCATTACCTGCATAGACCTGGGCAACCTGACAGTATATTAGCCTACGTTCAGTCCTTGACTGTGCGGCACTTTGCCTAGATTAGGCTTGTGATGTCATACATACATAGATACTGGGTAAGCGGACAGTATCCTAGCACATGCGTACAGTTTCGGACCATGTGGCAGTGTAAGAGATTTGGTATGATACATGAAAAAGGGGTTTTTCTCTGCAGCGAGTTTAAATTTTCTCAAATTTCGACAAAGCTCAACAACGAATAGGATAAAAGAGCTTGTATGTGTTGGAAATGAAACGACGTTTGCCAGATATTGGACAGCATACGTTGGTGTGACTATTTATCAACAAAGTTGCGCAGTCACCAATGTTAAGCAGACGAATATGGCTATCAGGATTGCATCATGAGAAATTAAATGCATACTAGAATTTGTATGCCACTATTGGATAAGCTTGGCACGATCCACCTGTTCGATCACATCACATAGATAGGTTAGAGCCATGGGTTTGAACAAAGAAATTCGCATATGCATGCATTTCCATCACACACCCCGCAACTGGTTTTCTGTAGTTCATACTCTAAATAGGCACAGTTGGGTGCCTTGTGACAATGGAGGAGTGGTAGACAACGTTTGAACTTGTAAGCAACAGGATAAAGTAATCAACGGTCAACAAAATACGATATGTTTCGACACAACTGCCATTGACGATGAATTTGAGGTGCGGAATTAGAGAAGAGACAAATTTCGAACTATGCAATGTGTAGTACAGCGACAAACTGCAGTGGACCGCGATACTGCCCAGATCTCCACTTGTATAAAACCGGAATAACGGCAGTGAGACTCCAGTGTACCGTTAATTAAAGCCGGTCAAGCAGTTGAGCACGATATAACTTGTGCAGTACACGCATTACAAGATTCTACACCCAAACAGGCAATTAATTTGCTGCTATTGTAGAAAAAAGGTGGCAGCAACGAACAAACAAGCACTGCCTTGTGAATCAAAACCAGAGCAAGCAAACGTTTGACTCGGAACGACATACTGGAACATTGGGATCGTGCACAAGAAAATGGAAAATGTGATGGGGTTCAATCTCCGACAGTTGCATTCAATTAGGGATGTCAAGTATTGTCATATCGCGTGTCAAAAAATGTATGACTGCAGAAAAAAGCATTCATGGTCAAAATACACACACACACAAACCAACGAAATCACACTGAGCTCGAGAAATCGTCAGTGTTATCAGACGAAAACAAATAACATTTGCACTCGTCAAATTTGGGATGAAAACACGAAATGATGGGGGACATGGAAATTCGATCGAATTTTCTCGTCGGAGTTACGATTGCACACCCAGGCAAACACACATGAATAGGGTAACAATACAGGTGTACATCTTTGCACAAACAGCATGTCAAATAGTCAGACTGTGAAAACAAAAGAAGTCCAAAAACAGGCACATGGGTGATAAGGACAGAAAGACGTGAGTGCTGGCCCCTGGTTTCGGTCGAACTAAGCGAAATGCGCGATCAGTCAACAGGCATTTGGTAAAATGCTGACTACAGTTAACGTACAATCATCAATGGCAAGGGCTCGTGGCTCACGAGACCTAATTTTGCAGCCTCGCGTTATGTTCATCATGGACAGCATTACATCGGTGTGATGTCTGATGTGAAAGCACAAGCCTGATCCAGGCAAAGTGCTGCACAGTCAGAGACTGCACGTGGGCTGAGATACTGTCAGGTTGCCCAGGCCTAGACAGATATGACGAAAGAAATAGAAAGAAAATAGAAATGGCAATGGTGCTGAGACTCCAGCGTGTTTCAGCATGGAACTCACTACCGGTGGCCAATCAATTTAGCACGATGTCAGCCACACAGCACAGAAATACTGCACGATTGTACATCCATGCAGCATTACATCGGTAGCGAGTAACGAGTGTTTAACTGCCAAACAACCAAGGTAGGATAAAATCTTAAAGAGCTGGGAAAATGGGAACCTGAAAAGATGCTAATCCTGTAGAATAATAAAAACAGGCACACTGATAAAGGGTGCATACACCGCGAATAAAATACGTGTTTCGGACGAGTAGAGCGACATCAGCACCATGGCTTTAACTATCGTGCACCATGACAAGCATTCTTCGCCATTTTACTTGACAACATAGTGGAATAATCAAACAATTCAAGATGTCATAAACAATACCGCCACTGAACACAAATCTTGAGCCATATCTCGGACAGTACGAAACCACTGACCCGACTTTGATCTCTCAGTCTCGAACAAGGAAGACGTGTCGCCCCAAACTTCAGGCAGTTCAGTTAAAGCTTCTACTTTAACGAGGCAAACATAACAGGTCAGTGTTGGACGTAACGATTCATGGTTAAAAAGTAAATGCATTGGCAATACTACAGGATTGAAAAGGTAAAAAAAATTCATAGTAAATAACGAGTAGATCAAATGTACGGGTCAGGAATGACGTCCATTTGAAGGTCGATACGTACAGAGAGTATACCACAAGTTGATGTACATAATTCAGAGACATCAGTAGTAGAGTGATGAAAACGTGAGAAACCGGATTAAGATAGGTAGCTGTATAGATTTAAGTCAACAAGGGCGTCAAAGATTCAATCGTGTAATGTTCTAACAATCATTGGCAAAGTATCCGCTGTGCCACCAATGACGAACGAGAAATGCAGTGCAGTAGAAGCGGCGAACAGGCGAGTAATCATGTTGAAATGAATTGTTTTTGTTGACAATTCGCGTAACACTGGTGGCGGTTTGTCAACAAAAAACGCAAACATACTGGGGAACATTTGAAACCACTAGGAATTAGGTTCAGCACAGTTAATCACGGTGTAGCAAATCTGATTCGGACATTAAACAATCTTTTGGGGTCGCTCACGTATTACATGAGAACCTGATTCAGGCAAAGTACCGCACAGTCATAAACTGCACGTGGGCGAAGATACTGTCAGGTGTCCCAGGGCTAGAGAGATAGGAAAATAAAGGAAGAAATGGTAGTGACACTCCAGCGTGTTTCCGCATGCAGCTCACTACCGTATTACACCAAATCGGTACACAACACTTTCAGGGCTCGTCTACATGAGGGGCTTTCATTAGTGTGATGGAATTAGCATATAAGGGGGTAAATCAGACGAACAAGAGTGACTGGCACCCCAAACCCCGTGTAATGAAGAGAGAATAAATCCATCAGTCACAGACAGCATCAATCGTTGAACTTCCGCAGCGCTGAGGAAAAACGCAATCAGTGTACGGTGCACCAAATTTGTATACTGCCGATGCGCGCGACGTTGAAATCGAACTAACGCGTAGTGGTTTAGACGAGATCACATCAACAGTACCACGAAAATCATGTGCTAACAAGAATCCGAACGTACACAATTGATGAGGAAACGCCTGCGCACAGCCATTACTCACACCCGAACATTGTGCTAAATTGATTGGCCACCGGCAGTGAGCTGCACGCTGAAACACGCTGGAGTCTCACTACCACTTCTATTTTCTTTCTATTTCTTTCGTCATATCTTTCTAGGCTTGGGCAACCGGACAGTACCTCAGCACACGTACAGTCTCTGACTGTGCGGCACTTTACCTGGATCAGGCTTGTGCTCTCACATCACACACACATCATACCCGAACAACCGCTTTCTGCACTTCTCATGCATCACATAGAGGGACGGTAAACACAAAGGCAAAATTGAAAACACTGTTTGATTCGAAAATCGTATCATCATACGATCACCAATGAACCGGAATGCATGGCTTGAACAAAATAAACTAGATGTAACGTTTTTTCATATTCAAGTATGTGTTAGAAATTATCTCTGACAGAAATGGAAGCCTTGTCGTATCCGAATTTCAGGGCCATCAGAGAACGGAATTTGGTGTTCTCTGTCAAAAAACCTATGGTATGATGGTATGAAAGCACAAGCTGATCCAGGCAAAGTGCCGCACAGTCACAGACTGCACGTGGGCTAAGATACTGTCAGGTTGTCCAGGCCTAAGCAGATATGAGGAAGAAAAAAGAACAGGAAATAGTAGTGAGACTCCAGTCTGTTTCAGCATGCAGCTCACTACCTCTGGCCAATCAATTTAGCACGGTGTTAGCCGCACAGCACGAAGTAGTACTGTACGATGCACATCCGTGCACCTAGGGTCCGAAGAAAGCGTAACTGACAACTAGATTAGAAGTTTCATGACAAGCTCGCACCAATTAAGGTTACGTTATTGTGTGAATGAGAAACCCGGGAACCGATTTGGATATCAGCGTTAGATACTCATCGTGGGATTGAGAGAAAAACGAGTTTAACCAAAATTGAAACACTCACTAAGCCAACGATGACGAGGAATGACGAGAACAAGCAGATGGCAAAAAGTGGTCCAATGGTGGAGATCTATGGAAGCGAGACAAGAAGAGCGTTAAATGATGAACAAGCGGGATGAAGGAAGCTAAACGACATTGACACACCTCTTCGCAGAATTGGGTGAATACGGTCGGAGAGTTGATTGATTCGCTATACAGACTTGTATCAAGGGGACGGTGGTAAAGACCTGCAAAATGTTTGCGTAAAATGGTGAAAGGAAACGTGGAAACAAACATATTAGATGCATAGAAAAAAATTGATAGTGAAGGTAGACAAGCGAGTATTCAAATAGCACGGGCTATTACGATATGACGTATATGGATCTAACACTGATAGCTTATTTTAAACGCCACAGCCAAAATCGTTTTCAATGGCACTTGCTTTGTAAGTGTATTGATGGAGGGATTTATTCTTGCTATATGTCGCAAATTAAATCGCAAAAGCAAAAAGAACTATATCAGGATATTTGTTGATAGCACGGACGAATCTAAGGCTTATGAGCTACTTACAACGCCTGCGCGTAAACTTCGATACCGGTATCCTGCTCTTCGCCCCCATTCACCGGAGGGATCAGCGAGCGTTGAACGATTGAATACGTATTTCACGGGTGTGTGATTGTGCAGTATTTCTGTACTTCGCAGATATGTATGTATGTATGAAAGCACAAGCCTAATCCGAAGGAATAAGTCGAATTTTGAATAACGAAGGTATTAAAGTAATATATAAGAGAGGTAGAACGCTCCGCTACGTATTAATGCATCTCAAAGATAAGACTCTATTGTGTTGGGCGACAAACCGCATCTACAAAATCAAATGCAAGGGTTGCGCAAGTGTTTACATTGGGCAAACGTCTAGAGAACTTTGCACTAGAAGAAATGAACATAGGAAACGAGTAGCAAATCAACCCCTCAATTCCAGTGAATAGCAATCACTGATTCGGGATTCTGCCCTAGCAGAACACTTGCTGTACACTAGACAGCGTAGATCTTGATAACGTGAAAGTGATAAGACGGAGTGTGAAATCTTATAGGGAAAGACTTCACGCCGAGGCTGTTGAAATAACAAAGGCTGGGGCAAATGCGGTGAACAAGGTGGATGGGGCGGATATCTCCATAATCTGGCGTTCGGTTCTGCAGCGGATAAGGATTAACGAACATAACACCTAATGCGCGCATGATTACGTAAGCAGTGTCAGCAGACGCTGTTCACAAATGTACACTTAATAAACAATTAGGAATGAACACAGCAATTATGGGGTGTGATCAATTGTCTTGATCTCGCCTGACTATCTTATAGAACTCATGATTGGTCAAGAAAGTGTCATTTAAACTTAAACACTGTTCGTACCGAAACCCTTGGTCTGACGAAGCCTTTGTGTTCTGAAGCGAAACGTTACCAAACAAACTTGCTATAACCGATTCCTTGCAGACTTTCTTTTCATGATTATGGACTCCCGATCAGTCTCGAATATTTTCAAATACCATAATATTGCATAAGGTTTGCACGATCGTGTTCAATCACATATGCCCACACATATATGTGAATGGTGTGTATGTGTGTGAACGAAACGCATGCAAATAAGGATTATCGTTTCACGCATGTGTGAGCACAAGTGATGAAACAGGTTGGTCGTGCCAACCATATCTAACAGTGACTTACAAGTTCAAACCTCACTTTTGCCAACAGTTTTTTTACCAGACTTGAATGAGTGTTGGAACTAGCACAAACAATAGTGAATAAAAACACAGTCGTCGCAAAAACAGCCTAGATACATCTCATCTTACCGTAGTTGGTCAAATTAAACGTAAAAGTGAATTGTGTCTCGTCCTTGTCAGCGCTGATGCTGCGCCAGTATTCGGTCTCTTGAACGCACACGGAGTGCAGCATAACCCACAGGGATACGGGGATGGCGAATAAAACGAAAAGCAAAACCCACGCACCGGTTACCATGTGGGACATCACGTTGAGCTGAAAAACAAGAGTAATAGTACAACGAGGAACAGCAGCAGTACGATATTAGCACAAGTCGAGGGGTGTCGCAAATATATCAAAATCTGGCAAATACAAATGTTAGAAGTTGACAGACAGGCGGGCTTGCACGGTCAACCATCAACCAACCAACCAATTTTTAGGAGACAATTTTGCTGAACGCATTTAAATAAATAAGCAGGATTCGAAGGCCACTTAAGCTCGAGAGCTAGCCAGCATTAGACAAATAACCGATTTTTAAACTGACGCACGGGGTGTGATATTATCAGATTGATGAGATTCACACAAATTTTAGTACAACAAAGGTGAATACGGCGTCTTATTGGTTGCAACTCCTCAACAGTGAAACGCGATATAGCGAAGTGTTACACTTATGAAATACAAGTATAGTTAACGGTGCAGCCTAGTGTGTGTAACGTGTTTGTTGGAGGACTTGAAAGAAAATTTCTAAGTAGAGTGACTACAAAATCTTGCACCAAACTGGATTTTACAGTCTCAAACATCAAAATCCGAAACAACAGTAAACAGGTTGCACAGTGTGGGAAGTATTGACACGGATATGAAACTTTGTTTAAGTCTTGATGGATGTATGAGTGTATGAAAGCACTAACCTGATCCTAGCAAAGTGCCACACTCATAGACTGCACATTGACAAAGATACTGTTTTGCTGAGCAAAGACGTAGACAAATGTGAGAAAGAACATGGAAATGGAAGTGAGACTCTAGTATGTTTCACCAAGCAGCTCACTACTGGTGGCCAACCAATTCAGCACTGTGCTAGCGTACAGCACAGACGTACTGTACGATTGCACATCCATGCACAATTATTTGATGCATAGGCCGAGCTAGCGTAATAAGCCCAAATAGGTGAGGGGTGAGGGCGGATCACTACCTAGTATCGTGCACAACTTCAAACATAGTACAGACTAGACAATCGACGGCCAAATCCAACTTAATAAAGTATCATATACAGGTAACGATCAGCTAACAACTGTTGTAGCAGACACGTTGCAAGGACTGTGTGCACTAAACTAAATTCATACAATGCGATAGTTGCAAAAATAGAGCTTCAACTCTTAACTTACATAGTGAAAGTGTGGTAGACAACCCACATCGAATAACACTGATAGTATAGAAATGCAAATGAATTCCCTGTCAAATAAAAACGCCGCACTCCGTTAGACTAGAAAGATACAGCAGGCATACATACAGTGAGTTGCAATATCAAAGTTCAATACCTCTGAAGGTATTCAACACGGATCATCCTTGGTCGTAACAAGCTACAAAAATGGTTAAATGTTGTCTGACGAACGCAAGTTTATAAAAACGAGCGAACGCAATAAAGAAATACAAGTGTTGACAAGGCGTAGCTTCCAAAACAAAAGATGGATAAAAGTTAACTCACCAGACGAGCGTAAATTATTCCAGAGGATTGGGTTCTCTTTTGGGCATAGAACTTTTGTCTAGTTTCACCAGTTGACAGAGCACCAAGGCTCAGATTTAGAACGCATAATAGGAAAGTGACAGCCGAATAGACTATTCCTGTGAGTTGAAATACCCAGGGGCTAAAAATACCAAAATCGGTTGAAAAATGCGTTGGTGAAGCATGTTTTCAACAACCTTGATCAAATAGAAAGGTGTCTCTTAAATGCAGAACTAAAATCGAATAGCATTCAAAACAGATTAAGTGATTTAGACACTTTATTCCAGGGACGAAGAGACTCAATGACGAAATCATCCGAATATAAAATACCTGTAGATTGCATGGTGTCGCTCATTCACATGGGCCAACACTCCTTATAATATATAACAAGTTAACAAACGTATTAAACAGAAAGCGCAAACAAAATGAGATGAGGTGTTTACACATAACATGGAGCATGTATTCAATTTAATTTCGTGAAAGAGCACAGAGAGATGATGAAATATAGATATCTATTAGGATCCAACAATAACTTACCTATTGATTGGGTAAAACACTTCATTGAAAAGGAAATTCATCCGCCGAAAAGCTTCGAAATTGGTCCCGCACATAACGCCAACTCCAGTTACCGTTAGTACACAGGCAATAAGTGAAACATATGGAGTACGTTCAAAACAACTCCCTAGCAAGTTAACGATAAAAAACTGGGACATACCCATTATTTTCGATATTTTTGAAAAACTATTCAAAACCGGATTTTACGTATATCAACATTGAACTGCTAAAATTCAAAACCGGAAGAGACATGTGAGTGATGCATCAAGAGCAAATTTTTGAATTCAGGAACAACCGGTATACTGTTATTCGTCGCTGGACTGAGTCTGGTTAATTTTTGTGTACAAATAATTTTAAAGAAACTATAAATGTCATTTCATTGAACAATGAAAATAATTCAACAGAAAATTGAGAGGGACGGTAAACAGTGCAGATGCATCATCATCATCATCATTATGATCAGCGGACAGCGCAACACTGGCAGCATGTACTGAATGTTTAATTGCCATACAACCGTGAAAAGAGAAAATTTTCTTAAGATGAAGGAGGTGGGACTTAAACAGCTACGGATTTCATAAAAGAGCAAGTACAAAGAAACGGAATGTGGTGGTATCAACTCGAACGGAACATGAACTCAATCAAGTTCCGTGAACGAGCTGAGCGACATCAGCGGGACAGAATCTTGCGATGCTGACTGCCACGCATCACGACAAGCTGTCCTCGTCGCTAAACTTGACAACGAGGTTAAGCGAACACTACAAGAATATGCTTAGCGCAAGACCGCCGGTGAACTTGGATTCGGGACATATTCTGAAGCGTAACTAATCCCTGCCTGATTTAGTGGACCCCAAGCGTAAAAGACGTACTGTGCCGACTCTGGCAATGTAATTAGATACCTGGGTCATGTGACGGTTTGGCCAACACGAGATTTAAACCAATCGATGTGTGGTGTCGCGAACATAATCCGTTTCGGATGTCGGTGATCCGGCATCCTTAAAACATGATCCCACCAGCGTAAAATGTGAAGGTTGATCTGCTCCGTAATATCAACATTACTAACGAAGAGCTTATTTAGGAGACCATCGTTGCGTATGTGATAGTAACAGATAACTCCCAAAATTCGGCGGAGTTATCCAATGTCAAATACTTGAAGACGCTGAATGGGCTGTTTATTTAAAGTCAACGATTCACATCTATAGCAATATGGCCCGAAATATCGCATTGTAGACTATACATTTGAGTATGACATGAAAGCACAAACCTGATCCAGGCAAAGTGCCGCGCAGTCACAGACTGCACGTGGGCTAACATACTGTCAGGTTGCCCAGGCCTAGACAGATATGAGAAAGAAACAGAACAGGAAATGGTATTAAGACTCTAACCTATTTCAGAATTTGAGTCCTTTCTGACGCCAGACGTGACCTAGGTTTCGGAATGCTACGGTCACCCTAGAAATACATGCCGAGACCTCGTCATTTAACGATGCAGAATTATTGATACATCAAAGAAAATAAGTAAAAACATTTACGGTTTCAAGCGCCTGATTGTAAATTGAAGTGCTGTTCGATAATTCGATTATCTGCCGTGTACACTGCACTTGGATGGTGCAAAACACGTTATAAATGAGGGCACAATAATAGCGAGCTTTATTAGTAAAGCCTGTGCATCATTGTACGAGTGAAGACGCAATATATGATCACATGCCAACTATCGCAAACGTACCAGCATTAACATTTCATTTACTTCTTTGCCTCATGCTCATAACTCCCGTCGACAGACATTTATATAAGTAGTTGATGCTGTCAAGAAATGAGAAATTCTCAGCTGGACCGGCTATCGAGTAGAGAAATCCGACGGACCACTTACGCTCGGATAATCTAGAATTCCTAAGCCCAGAGAATCGTAGCACACACGACTGCGCTGTACATTCGAACTTAAAAATAGGGCGAAACATCTCGTCATTGCAACGAATGATGAAGGTTAGCAAATGCTGTACCTAATTTGCGTACATGCTGTGAGATCTCGCCTTCAAAACAACCGCGAGAAGAAATACAATTACAGAGGAAAACGAAGCATAACGTGCCCTTTATCGCACCGCCAAGACCAATAGAACGTTGCTCACCCTAATTTTGTTAGCCTAAGGCGGTATAAGTTTTCACAGTGAAAAAAGAGCAAGGCTGTCAAAATTATTTTTATAAAGATTTGGCTATCTATTTGCACCCGTCGTTAGGCAGCGCGTAGCTAGAAGTCCGTACCCGAGAATCGGCCTCATACGCAAGTCATATAGCTGTTTGAATGCGTGAGCTGTTGTAATGAAGAAGCTTTTTAGGCCCCACCATTCCCCATATCTTTTGGAATTTTTTACCATGTCATGGTTGTATGGCAGTTAAGCATTTGGTAATTGTTACCGGTGTAATGCTGTCTATAATGATGAATAAAGAACGACCAATAAATTTACAACCTAAACATATTTGAAATCCTTTTTTTGTCACAGTGTCAGCTTTAATTTCTAATGAGCCAGAAATCCCTCCAAGAGTTTTCTCAACATGGACTTAACTTCAAAGTAATACGACCAAAACGGCCAGCCAGGGCCAAGGTGAAGGAAAGCACACTTCTGATCATTTAAACAGAGTAACCACACCCATTGACCAGGCCACAATTTTGTAAAGATCCGAGAATCGAGCATTGTGAAACCACGGGACAAGCAAAGTCAGCTGCTATTCGTTTCATAACCATCCTGACTCCTGGTTTTGGTGTAAACGGGTTAAATAGATGTGCCTCCCATGAATATCGGTATGCTATGGAAGCAAAAGCCTGATCCAGGCAAATTGCCGCACAGTCATAGACTGCACGTGGGCTAAAACACTGTCAGGTTGTCCAGGCCTAGACAGACATGGGAAAGGAAATAGAAATGGTAGTGAGACTCCAGCGTGTTTCAGCACGCAGCTCACTACCGGTGGGCAATCAATTTAGCACGATGTTAGCCGCACAGCACAGAAATACTGCACGATTGCACATCTGTGCATCGGAACGATGATTCCATGTTTCCAGCGTTTCAACAAAGTAGCCTAACTCATGGAACGCTGGAAAAATTGTGAAAACGGACATGGAGAGCAGCTTGCATCAATGTTGTCAGCACATCAACGTATGGTATTTGAATGAATTCCTGAGTAAATAGAAAAATCCTGTCAACTACTCAAATCTCGTGGCAAACTATGTCATGTTATACACACGGAAGCATATTATATGGTTAAGAGCTTAGCATTCATCCCGATGAATAAACTCACCATACTGAATTGACATGTTCATTGAGAGTGTCTCGTTCTCCGACGATTGTGATTAAAAAGCAACATGAAATATTCTTTCGGAATTTTCGCAACGGTGAACTCGAATGCAACCTTCTGTTTTTCTAACAGTGAAAACACTTGGTCTGCTTATACGTGGTTAAGACTTTCCGGGCTGCTATTTTGAATAAATTTTCATTAAATGCTTCCGTCTTTCGAATAAGATTCATAAAATTTAATACATCCATGAAGGGACCATTAGTTATGGACGTGAAGATGTTATTGAAAGACAAAATTAAATTAATTTCGTAACATAAGACTATTATAAATAGCTGTCAACTAGTGGAAAAGCCAAAAGACCTCGGAGTAAGAAATGCAATGGTTAGGACCAATAACTAGAGTAATGTCAAAAGGATCTCATTTATAGGTTAGAAAAACTAACCTTATATAGCTACAAACCGGAGTTAGTGACATCAATGTAGTTTACCGTGGGTTCGGTTCAAGTTGCCGAAGATCGTTCGTGGCTGAGCTGCCGCTGTTGGAAAAGCCCTAATGAATTGGAGCCTACAACATCATTAGGAAGAAGATTCCAGTTAATACTTTTTCACCGAATAAGTGCTTAAGTACACTAGTTTCGAAATGATGCTTTGCCAATTTCAATTATTAGCACCGAGTACCAATACTTGGCACCAGAGCATACATACCATTTGGACGAACAAGACTGAAGCCCTTCAAAAGTTTGAAAGTTTCAATCAGATCCACCCATAGAGGCCTCCTCCTAGGTGAAAAAGATGAATCTTCTGATGAACTGCCTCGGGGGTGAACTTTATTTCCGGCATCTCTTGCACGTCGCGCGAGGGAAAAGAAAAGTGGGTAAGTTTCGCGGGATATGTAGGGTTAAAAATAGGAGCGTATTGTTGCGACAGCACAGTTGCAGCTTCCAAGGCGGTCGATGTGAGGCCGTGTGCGCTGACTAGGGATGGAATTCCTAGTTTGACCACGCGTCTTTGGTTCACAAAGTGGAACAAGCTTTTTGGGTTCTCCATAAACTTGTTGGATATATGCAATTCATATTGAGTCTTGTCTTGGCAGCTGAGGTATGTGCAATAGTTTCGCAATGACCTGTAGTTTTCCCAGTCATTTTTGTTTCTTCCTGTCCGATAACATCGCCATGCCAGGTTTCGCTGTGCTATGGCTTTCTTCGTTCGGCTGCGAAGGAATGAGCCCGGTTTCTTATGATGAAAAGGCTTCTCGTGGCTGGCAGCGCGCAGCAAAGCGTGCCAGTGAGTGAGAAACGTGGTCCAAGCAACATCGATCTTGTCAGACATTAAGAAGTCCCATGAATTGGCAGCAACAAGTTCGTGGAACAATCCTATGTCGGTAATCCAACGAGTTTGTGGGCGGGTTTCATTAAAGTAATCCATGAATGTAACGAAGGTGGATGTCAAAACAACATGGTCACTATGGCCGAGAGGAGGGGTAAAGGAAAGATTTTCAATCATTAACTTTTCATTTGTGATGATAAAGTCCAGAATGGATGGTGCATTCATGTCCCGAAACTGAGTTGCTTCACGAACGTGGTTGTACAATGGATAGTCTGCCAGTAAGTCAGACAGTTCAGCGGCAAACTGTTTGAGAAACAAGGTCTCCACAAAATCTAGGACAATTGAAGTCTCCCATTATTAGGATGTGGGAAAATCGTTTGTTTAGAGCGTGCCGAAGTGAAGAGATAAGGAAGGAATCAAGCTGTGCATGGCTACTGGGTGGTCTATAAACAACCGCAATCAGGAGAAGACTGTCTTGTTTGAGTGACATTTGGCACCATAGAACATCAGAGTCACATAACGCAGGGTCGCTTAATGGTTCGCAACGAAGTGATTCATGATAATAGAGCAGGACACCACCTCCTCTTGTTGCACGATCCCGACGAAGTAAAGACATATTGGGGAGGGTGAGTTTCACATTAAGAACTGCGCTCGATAACCAAGTCTCAGTGACGGCTATTAGGTCCCATGCACAAAGGAAGTGGCGGTAACGGAGCTCCGGGAGTTTGCTCATAAAACCAGCAGCATTTGTGTAACAGCATAAAAGGGTGCGCGATTGCAGTGTGTAAAGTGTGCGATTTGAAGGTGCACTTATTTCACCGGCCCCGATGAAGCCGGCTCCTGGGAGTTTTTTGAAACAGTCGTGTGTAATTCGCTAGCAGATTGGTTTCCATTCGACGCGACTGGTGATTGTGGACGAGGCTGTGGTTTGTCGACTGCGGAGCGAAGCCGAACCTCCGTGGGTGCAAAGCGCTTGTTATCATACCACAACCTCAAAGCGGTACTTACCATATCCTCTGAGTGGAATGTAATTTTCAGAATGCGCGGAGCATTGCCCTTGTAACTGGAGGACTTGGGAAGGCGTTTCACGGCAGTCGTCATAGTTCCTTTGATTTTGCTAAGCTCTTGGATATAGCGCCATTGAGAGCAGTCGTGTAGAGTGTTCTTAGCTAAGTCCTCATTGTTCAGTTCAGGAACACCGTGAATAAAGATGCTGCGTTTATCATTCTCCGATTTCCAATCGTAACCGTCCTGCTTTTGCATCTGTCTTTGAGACCATGGAACGTCAGGGAAAATGCGGATAGGCGAATTCGTATTCCGGAGAAGGTGGGCCGAGAGCAAGACTTCTTCTACCTTCGCAGTAGACTCAAGGGTGATTCGTAGTAGACGTGGTGCATCCGCGTGAAGTGAGTTCGGGCGTCTGGAAAGACGTACCAAGGAAACCGCCATTACTTCAAGTTGCAATTTTTCGCAGATGGCATTCCACTGTTGCACATCGTCTTTCCTGCGTGTTTGGAAGCACGGCGAGGAGCTTTCAGACACATTCGTGCATACAATGGTCTGGCATTGCGAGCTGTGTTGAGTGGCCTTTTGAACTACAGGCAGTTTATCGGCGTTAGTCGGTTTCGGCTTAATGGTTTGTCGTTGAGAAGCAGTATGAGGTTTCGATGATCGAGATGCAGTTGGCGTTATCTGATCACCTTGAGGATTTCTGCACGCAGGCTGGGTTCTCACATCTAGTAGGGATTCCAGGCGTTGAAGTCTGGTGAGAATCGCGCAGTATGGCTCCGCGCTGGTGAGGACGCATTGGCTGCTATCTACGCGTAAGTGGCGTTCTGATGTGTGTCTTTGGTTGGTCGCAAGTTGTTTGGCTTGTCGATGATAGCGGATTTAGGCGCTTTACTACTGCGTTTTTCGGCCAGCTTGTCTCTTCGATGGCGGGCTCGGCACACAACACAGAAAAATAATATTTCTTCATTATTATGCGTTTTTAAACAATCGTAAAGCGACTTAGGAATCTTCGTACATCGCATGTGCTGCTAAGAATCACAGCGATCGCATTGGAGTGCAGGAACATCGTCTAGAACATCCAAGGCACATTTTGCGCAGTTGTTGCGTTCGTTTATCTTATCAACGCGACTCATTATGTGAGAAAAATATTGTAATTACGACCAGTGATGGGATACAGTCGAGCAACAGCTTAATCACCAACTGAACAAAAGATGAGTCGAAGAAGATGCAAGCCCTTGTAAGCGCAGAATCACACTGAAGCTAAATGTTGTGCAATTCATATATTCAGATTTTTAAACGTTTACTGCCTCCGTCAAATATTTTTAAATTAACGTTGAACCGTGATTCTAAAATCTATATATTTTCATCACAACCTTAGAATGCTTATACGATTAGATGAGACAAGAAAAATGTTTGAACATTGCGCGTTTCAAGTTCAAGTTCACGTTCAAGTTGCATAGTGCTGAAGGTGAATAAAAGCCCATCACGCGCTCAGATCTCCTTAAACAGTATGGAGTTGATGACTCAGCATTTCAATATTTAGTATACAGTTCGTAAGCTTTGCAGCGTTTCACATTTTCATACATTTTGTATCGTTGTTTCACTAAACTGCAACCGCATAAAATTTGAATATACACTTTTCCGTCCAACCGCGCGTCGTTCGTTCTGCCTCGTTGTACTAGTAGACTGTTCTGTGCTGACTGTTCTGTGCTGACTGTTCTGTGTTGACTGTTCTAACGGAGTCGAGCTCCTTTTTAGCTGTCTCCGGACCTTTTCTCATCACTCGTTGTCCGTCTTGGATTTATTCGGAGCGGATTATTCTGTGTGTAGTGGAATATACTTCTTCACTGTCCGCGAGTTTTCATTGTCATATTTTGTTTATGTTTTTATCGTGTTGTTTGTACTCTACATTGGTATTTTCCGCTACATATTTGGTGAGCATGACGTGATTTATATTTCCTTTCGCTCCTATATCAATTTTTTCATCATGGAATCTGACGTCTCTACCAACTCTCTCAACCTTAACGCTGTTGTTGTCCCTTTTCCTAATTTTGACGGTACTAATCCGCGTGCATGGTTTCGTCTGATGGAAAACACATTTCGGCTCAGAGGAATTACGAAACAGGACACGATGTATCTGTATGCTTTGAATTCTCTCCCCACTGCGATTGTCGCAGAGGTTTTTGATGTAATTGATGTCATGCCTCCTGAAACCCCTTACGATCTACTCAAGGCCGCTGTTTTGAAGCGAACCACTATATCGGAAGAGGGCAGATTGCGTCAGCTGCTCTCAAGTGTTCAGCTGGGTGATCGCACTCCCTCGCAGCTTCTTCGCCATATGCGCGCATTGGTTGGGGACTCAAAGGTCGATGACTCTATCATTCGTCAATTATGGTTGAAATGTCTATCTGTTAGCATGGCGTCCATCCCAGCAGCCTCTGCCACCCGTTCCACGTTGGATGAGCTTGCTGATATAGCGGATAAAATCAACGAATATTACGGACATCATACCGTCCAGCAAGTTGAGACACCCAAGCCATTAATCCCCAATGAACCCTTAAAATCCACAGAAAGTCTGTCAGAACGACTATCCAGAATTGAACTCTCTATAGCAAATCTGACGCGTTATGCTGAAACCCGCACTCACTCCAATTCGAGACGACGCAGCAGTGCGCCACAACACCGCAGTACGTCACAACACCGCAGTGCGTCGCGACACCGCAATCAGATTTGTTATTTTCATCGACGTTTCGGTGACGATGCGCGTAACTGTCGCCCCGGTTGCAAATACCCCAAGTCTGGCGCATTCTCTAAACAGGGAAACGCGAGCGCCAGCCAGTAGTGGCGACGACTGTCGCTGGCCAACCCGTTAGTCGCCTCCTGTATGTCACTGATCGGAATTCTCATCAGAATTTTCTCGTCGACACCGGTGCTGAGGTGAGCGTTCTACCTCGATCTGCAGAAAAACGCCACCTTCAAGCTACAGGAATTTGTCTCCAGGCGGCTAACCAAACGAAAATTGCCACGTATGGTCAGAAGTATCTAAACCTAGACTTCGGACTCCGCCGGCAGTTCCCTTTTCTTTTTATTATTGCCGATGTCAAACAACCAATCCTTGGTGTTGATTTTCTTGCGCAGTTTGATTTAGTTGTTGATATTAAGCGACGCCAATTGCAAGATAAGATTACTTCACTTCACGTATCTTGTAAAACCGTTGCACTTAATTCTATCAACTTACGTGTGTGCCTTCCCGATTCTGATGAGTTCTCTTCCCTCGTCACGGATTTCCCTTCGCTGGTGCACCCCTCAACTGCAGCGACCAACCCCAAGCACCTGGTTCGACATCACATCGTCACCAAAGGACGACCAGTTTTTGCCAAGCCCCGTCGGCTCCCGCCAGACAAACTTCACGCAGCTAAAAACGAATTCCAACATATGGTAACCCTTGGCATAATTCGGCCATCCGATAGTCAATGGGCCTCGCCGCTGCATTTGGTTGCAAAGAAAAATGGCGACTGGAGACCTTGTGGTGACTATCGTGCACTCAACGCCATCACCATACCCGATCGGTACCCTATTCCACATATCCACGATTTTTCCCTGCATCTCCGTGGAAAGCAGTTTTACTCAAAATTGGATTTGGTACGGGCCTACCATCAGATACCAATGGCCGAGGAGGATATCGCCAAGACAGCTGTCATTACCCCATTTGGTCTTTGGACTTTGCAATGCAGCTCAGTCCTTCCAGCGATTTATGGACCAAATTTTTCGTGGATTAGATTTCGTTTTTGTATATATCGACGACGTCCTCATCGCCAGTACCACTGCAGAGGAGCACAAAAAACATTTACGCGTTGTTTTTGAACGTCTCGACAATTACGGAATCACTATTAATCCCGAAAAGTGTGTCTTTGGTCAAACCAGTGTCCAATTCCTTGGTCATCAAATCGACTCCCATGGTATTAGCCCGTTACCCGACAAAACCCAATCTGTCGTGGAATATCCTTTGCCCCAATCCATCAAGAGCCTTCGTCGTTTTCTTGGTGTCATCAATTATTACGGTCGGTTCATCCCCAATTGTGCTCAATTGTTACAACCCTTAACTGATTTACTACGAGAAAATCCAAAGAAACTCGTGTTGACAGCTGAAGCGGAGGCCGCTTTTGTCGCCGTGAAGAAGGAGTTGTCAACAGTTACGTCCTTGAGCCACTTGGATACCACAAACAGTGCCCGCCTTGTGCTCAAAACAGATGCTTCTTCTGTTGCAGTGGGTGCAGTTCTACAACAGTTGATCGGCTGCGATGCTCAACCACTTTCCTTCTTTTCGAAGAAGTTGCAACCAACGCAGACGAGGTACAGTACATTCGGCAGAGAACTTCTCGCTGTGTACTTGGCGATCAAACACTTCCGGCACTTTTTGGAAGGACGTCAGTTTACCATCTATACTGATCACAAGCCCCTCGTTTATGCAGCTCGCACCTCTGCGGATCGTCACTCTCCTCGAGAAATCCGTCAGTTGGACTACATATTGCAGTTCACCGACGATATTCGCTTTATCGATGGTAGCAGTAATGTTGTTGCTGACGCATTCTCTCGCACGGATTTACACCAAGTCAATCGACCATCTGTGGACCTACAGGATCTTGCCCGGCATCAGGAAGCTGATCCTGAATTTTCCGTCATCACAAACAACCCTTCCCTTCGATTTTCATGTTTACCCCTCCTAAACTGTGACGCTCATATCCATTGTGACATTTCTACCGGCAAGCCGCGACCATTTGTTCCACAATCTCACCGCCGGATAATTTTTGATCACTTTCATGGATTATCCCATCCGAGCATACGCTCAACGGTACGTCTTATTACCGAACGTTTCGTATGGCACAACGTACGGAAAGATATCCGCCAATGGGCAAAACACTGTGTTACGTGTCAAAAGGGCAAGATTCATAAGCACACCCGTGCTGCCCTTGCCACATTCCCCCAACCTGACGCGCGTTTCAAACATGTGCACCTGGACATTGTAGGTCCCTTACCGCCATCCAAGGGTTACACCTACATTTTGACGTGTGTGGATCGATTCACGCGTTGGCCTGTTGCCACGCCTATGTGTGATATTTCATCAGAGACTGTTGCTCAGACGTTTGTTCATTCATGGATATCTATCTTTGGCGTTCCGGCTACTATCACCACAGACAGAGGATCTCAATTCACCTCTGCATTGTTTCGGGATGTTAGCCGAATGATCGGATCAACACATATGTGTACGACGGCATACCACCCCGCGGCAAATGGATTAGTCGAACGGTTCCACCGTCAATTGAAAGCTTCCATCACCGCTTCCTCGTCCAGTGTGCATTGGTCTGAACGGCTACCATCATTCTGTTGGCAATCAGGAACACGGTCAAGGAGGATGCCGGATGTTGTCCCTCGGGACTTGTTTTTGGTACCGCACTACGACTGCCTGGCGAGATGATTCTTGACTCCCGCCACACTGGTGAGCTCGATGTTTCCTCATACGCCGCGAGATTGAAGGAACAATTCAAGTTTGTTCGTCCCGTCCCAACGCGCCCCAACCAACGCTCTAGGGGGGGAGCTCTGTAGCGTTTCACATTTTCATACATTTTGTATCGTTGTTTTACTAAACTGCAACCGCATAAAATTTGAATATACACTTTTCCGTCCAACCGCGCGTCGTTCGTTCTGCCTCGTTGTACTAGTAGACTGTTCTGTGCTGACTGTTCTAACGGAGTCGAGCTCCTTTTTAGCTGTCTCCGGACCTTTTCTCATCACTCGTTGTCCGTCTTGGATTTATTCGGAGCGGATTATTCTGTGTGTAGTGGAATATACTTCTTCACTCTCCGTGAGTTTTCATTGTCATATTTTGTTTATGTTTTATCGTGTTGTTTGTATTCTACATTGGTATTTTTCCGCTGTAGCTTCACACGCTCTTGTTTCCTAATACGCTACCTTGAATCACCCCACTGGGAATAGGTAGGCTGTATGATCTACGGTCATTAACTTCAACAGAGTAAGTGCGATCAGTAAGAAAAGAAGTTAACTAGGGAAGAAGATTAACACCGATGCAAAAGGATTCAAGTTTCGATAATAATAACCTATGAGGAACAGTATCAAATGTTTTAGTTATGTCTAGGAAGACAAATCCCAACTGCCAAACCTTCTTCAATCGATGTAGTAATATAGCCAAGGTATTCAAGCTGATATGTAATGCAAGATCTTTTTACGAAGCCATGTTGAGCTCTAGAGAACAAACTTGGAGATAAGTGATTTAAAATAGCTTTTTTTACTATATTTTCAGGTAATCTAGAGAGTAATGCTGTGTGGTTAATTAGGCGATACTTTGATACCGTGTGCTTCGGGCCAGATTTATGTCTGGGTGTAACGACATAGTGCTTTCATTCTGAAGGCAGAATTCCAGATTCGATGAAAAGTGGTAAATAAGTCCAGCAGAAAAAGTTTGAAATCGTCACCACCCATTCTGCAAATGGCGGGTGGAATGCCTGTTATGTCTGGCTTGTAACTGAACGTAGTTTGCTTGCAGACTTCATTAATGTCATTAATATTGATGCATATAATGTTCAATATACTAGGTGACCGAAATGTTCTAGTGATATCTTTATAGATGGAAGTATTATAAGTAGTATTAAAATATTTAAGAAATTCTTCGCAGATTGTAATAGGGTCTGTAATTTTTATTTCTGCCGAATTATAAGTTCGATCCTGAATAATAAAATCTACATTGCTTGTTGAGTTCAAGGATCGTGATTTAAATAACCTGCTGAAAGATTTTAGCTTATCACAACTGTTCAGTGCTCTATTTTCCGATGCTTTCAATGTGTGGTCTAGAATAAGTTTGTGGTCACTTAATAGTTCATAGGAACGTACACGAGCGAAGTTGTCATTAGTGTTATTTGCAACTGTAGACCATTATTTTATTTTATTTTCCATTTTCTCCAGCCTAGTTTCTTTTATGCGCTTTTAAGACTGCTAGCTCTGTCGAATAAAACCATAATTTTCGAATGGAATGTAAAATATATAGTAAGAAAATCATGTAAAAGAAAGAATTAAGACCAATCTTCAATCCTCATAAGTGTCGAAAGTAAGTTCAAATCGATGAAACGGCGAAGATTCTAGACCGCATTGGTAGCTTCGCAAGTGCATGATAGATGGAAGGATAATATTTTATGGTCCTCATTAAACGGAGAAGGCAATATTAGTAAGTTATTCGGATCAATATTTAGAGTAAAGACTATGTCAAGAATGTTGCCCTCTCTAGTTGGTCTATCAATAAATTGTTTGTAACCTAGTAAGTCAAGCGTTTTCATAAAATTTGTATGAGAGCTAACTTTACTTCGTTCGTGCCAGTTTAAATTAGGCATGTTAAAATCACCGGCTATAAGTTTATGGCATGCATAATGTAAAGATGTTTCAAAGAAAGCTTGAGTTAATGTATTCAGATTAGATGGAGTTGAGCCTGGTGGGTAGTAGATGCAGCATATTGAAAGATCTAGTGTAGGTAATTCTATCTATAGTGAATCTTCAAGTTCTTTTAAATTCGAAAATGTTATGCTATTAGCTTTAAATCTTGAATGCACATAAATAAGGCAACCACCACCTTGTTTCGGAATGCGGTTTCTCCTAAATACCTGGTAGTTATATTTTCATTAGTTTAGAGTATGAGTGATCATCACGAGTCCAGGATTCAGTTATAAGAATAATATCTACAGGTTTAGAAGATAGGTAAGATTTTAGTAAAAGGATTTTAGGTATAATTGATCTAGCATTTATGACCAGAAAACAAACAATACAAAGGTCGGAAGTTAAAGGATTTGGGGTGGGTGCATTAGAGAGTTTACCAGGCTTAAAATTCAATTTATGTGTTTTTGAAAAAAATGATATTAGGGTTAGAGTATGGTTCATAATTGGAGTGAGAAACACATGGATTATAAAAAAAGTTTGGGGAATATAATTATTATAATAGAAGAGATAATGTGTAATAGTAGATAAATTATAATAAGGTTGAATATAACAAAAAGGTATAGGAGGAGCTGATAAATGGTGATAGTGTTGCTTATATGGTAGGGGGTTATTCATTACGAAACGAGATGTGTCAATACGGTTGTCCAGACTGGATGAACCTCTTATATAATTAGTTGTTTTCATACGTTGTCGGTAAGGTTGTCTGATTACTGCCTCTTTGAAAGTAAGAGGGTTTGGTAGGAGAGGTCTTGCTTGTCTTAATTTAGGTAAACGCGGCAGGCGTATATGCAGATGTCGAGTTACACTCACACCATGATTATCAGATGCGGGTTTCGAAATTTGTGAATTATTAGAGTTGATTTCAATTACAGATTCACATTGCATTTGTTCTTTGGTATCTGAGGTATTGTTACTAATAGTAGAGCTGATAAATTTGCGTTTTTATAGTTGAATTTTCGTTGCATGGGTGTTAAGTCCGATTTTAAGACCACACCCGAGAACCTGAGAATACTTTTCGAAAGGTTTTTTATTAACAAGTAAATACAATGCAGAACTCTCATCTGAGAATTTTAATAAAATGGGAATCCGTTGTTTAATTGTGTTTTTACGAATTCGAACTACAGTGAAACAATCAATGGGGATGCCATATGTCGAGAATATACATGTTTTTAAATCGTTTAAAGGGTAATTATCTGCAACATTGAAGATAATAACATTTTTCGAGCGAGCTTATCTTTGATATATTTCCGTGCTCATGGTTTCTATAAATTTATTGGCTTGAATCAATATATCGTGGTCAATACCAATATCAGAGTTCATGAGTGATAAGAGCGGTTTCAATAGTCAATAGTCAATAGTCAATAGTGTATTGTGGAAAAAAGCTACAAGATTAATGGAATAACCACAGGATAGTTAGCACATTGGGTCTGAAGAAGTTTCAGCAGTTCAGCAAAGTGGTCGAATGGAAATGTGATCCATATTTGCTGGGACGGTAAACGCTGTGGAAAGGAGCAAAGATATGTTGCAGTATCACAAAGAATATAAGCGTAAAAAAAGCATAATCAAGAATTGTGTATCGTCTGATAAAAATGGAGGTCGAGGCATTTTTCAAAAATAATTAGGGATGGGCAGAGATAACCGAAAGGGGTAGTGCGTTCCAAGCACGAGGAATCTGGACGGCAAAGGAGTATCTGCGGCAGTCTAATCTACTGTGCAGATGTGCTAACTTCAAGTGATGACCACGATTTGCTGAGTATGGGGATATTTTAAACATACTTCTACATGGGTGAGTTTCTTCCGTCAATATCCGATACGCAAGGATCAGATCGCCTCGGATACGACGATAGTTTGTAGAGAATAATTGTAGAGTTGTAAGACGCTCCTTGTAGCTAAGTCCCTTGACAAGCTTCGTAGAACGTCTCTGCGGCTGTTCTAGGGCGTGCTGGTCACGTTTTAACCATGGGTTCCAGACGGAGACAGCATACTCCAAGTGTGGCCTGATGTACGCCTGAAGAATAAACGGGAAGAGACGTGGATCGATTGTTCCGAACGCACGTTTTAAAAGCTAAACGTTTCTATTTGCCACGTTTGAAGCTCTACTACACTGAGCAGAACAGCCCAAGTCATTTTGTATAATCACCGTGAGATCTTTCTCTTGCATCGTGACAGCGAGCATCTTGCCAACCAGATTATAGCCAGGGTCGCCAAGAAGACGAATGCGTAATGCGTGGCATTTGTCAGTGTTGAATGGTTAGCGATCGATCGTAGACCATACGCGTAATGAATCCAGGTCGAATTGAAATTTCCTTGTATCACTGGGTGATTTGATGACCCGCCAAATCTTGATATCATCCACGAAAAGGAGAAATGAGGATTCGACGTACCCACCAATGTCGTTGATAAATATCAAAAATAGACGCGGGCCAAGAACGGACCCCTGAGGTACTCCACACTGAATTGGGGATGGCTCTGAAAGAGTCTGTCTAACACGCACCCGAAGGTTTCGCGAACGTAGGAATGCAGCAACCTAAGACAGCAACACGAATGGAATACCTAATGCTTGCAGCTGGTCAAAAAAATATAGCATGGTCAACTCGGTCAAATGCCTTAGAGAAATCTAATTAAATGACGTCCACACCCTGACCTTCGTCAGCAGATTTAGTCCAGTAGTTTCTGGCTAAGAGCAGTTTAGTGGTACGAGAATGCCCTTTACGAAATCCATGTTGTACTGCACCGATGAAATAGGAACTATTCACAAAATTTCATCGGCAACAATGACTTCCATCACCTTGGATAACACTGGGAGAAGGGTGACAGGATCACTACGGCTTCCACCTTTGAAAATGGGAGTGATGATACCTTCCTTCCAACCAGTAGGGACTTCAGAGTTATCCATCAATTTTTGGAAATATGCCGCAAGCGGTTCGCAAAGTTGATCGGCAACTGCGCACAATGCTTTCGGTGTGATACAGTCGATACCCGGTGATGAGTTGAGTCGAAGTTGCATGATTTTTTCTCGGACTTTGCTGGCCGAAAACATAATACGAGAAGGTTAAGATGATGGAGTCAAAATCATAGGGAAAATTAGAGAGGGGTTTTGGAAAATCGGCATGTAATGTGATCCTGAAACATTTCCCTCATCCTTTGATGTCGTCGTGGAACCTATATTGGTGGTAAGTGAAGGGATACCAGCCAGAACCTTCCGTTTATTGTTGATAAATTTGTACAAGAGCTTATTGTTTTCAAGGAATTGACCGGTGAGTTTACTTTGATAATCAAATTTATCCTAGCGCACCAGTCCCGTGCAATGATTTCGTAATTTTCTGTGACACTCCCAATCATTTGGCAGTTGCGTCAGTTTGAAATCAGTCAACGCGGCATTTCTGCGGCACATCCATTTACGAGTTCTGCTCCGAATGAATGCTTCGGTGGTTTTTCGCAGAACGGGTTTTGAGACTGAAGAAAGCTCTAGCATCTGGTGCCACTTGGTAACAAAATTTTGCCAAGCTGAATCCGGACTATCCTCTAACATTAAATCGAAGCTATAGGCGGCTACAACGTCATAGTAAATGCCGTAGTCAGTGACCGTCCGTAACCGAGAGCCCTCATGGTTGAGGTAGTTAGCATAGCACACAAAGTCAAAAGTTAAAACTATATGGTCGATTTTGCCTAACGGAGTTTCACTCAAGATTTCCTCAATCATCAACTCCTTATTCGTCAGTAAGAGGTCCAATAGAGAAGGCGTGTCAGTTCCACGAAAACGTGTCGGTTCAGTCATGTGATTGTACAAAGGGTGACTTCCTATCAGTTCATGCAGCTCCCAAGCAAAAGTATCGCGGGAGGGTCCAACAGTCAAACTGGGTGAATTGAAATCTCCCATCAACAAGACGTGACTATGTTGCATTGATGAGGCGGATTCGAAGGAGTGTAATAGGTCGACATCAGCAACAGGTTAAGCATTTGGTGGGCGGTAGATCACTTCCAGTAGAGCAGAATCACTTTTTCTGAGCTGCAAGCGGCACCCTAGTGAATCTATGGTTTGCAGACGAATGTGAGATAGTGGTTCACAGTGGAGTGAGGAGTTATGGTACAAAGGAACTCCATTACCCTTGGTGGACGATCTTTCCGAATGTCAATCATACCAGGAAGTGAAATTTTGGCGTCCGCAACGGAAATGATCACCATGTCTCAGTCACAGCTATCACGTCGAAACGTTGAGCAGCGTCTCGAAGACGAAGTTCAGTAAGTTTACTGAGTAGGCCTTGGGCGTTCGCATAGAAACACTTCAGGCTTTCGCGCGATATGGCGGAGTCTGCAGAGTTGTTTTGGGCGTCCATTACGCCGATCGTAATAGGACCGGCTGGCTTAAGTTTTTTGAGGCATCAACACTTTTATCGGCAGAATCACACTGAAGCTTGTCGATTAGCTTTCTATCGCTTTTTAGATGATTATAGTTAGATTTGCATATTGCTAGTTCGTTTCTAAGTTCTGACTACTCTAAATCTAATTTTTTTAATTCAATCAGAATTATTGAAGTGCCACTGTCTAATCTGACAGTACAATTACTTAGCTTGGATAATTTACGTAGCTTAATTCGAGAAGATAATATGGTTTTCGAGTGCATGCCTTCACCGGAAATATTTGATGGATTCAACAGATATTATTTCAATGAAATTAAGTTAAAATATGTAACGAGAATACGTTGAATACAAGCAGAGCAAGTGTAATCAAAGAATTGGAATCACGTACCAAATTCGAGCAGCTTGTGACCTTCAAGCTGATGTCAATGTTTAGATTGAGGATGTTATCAAGCGACCTTATGTTGTAGTTTTGTTTGAAAGAAAGTGTTACTGAAGGATCTTATGTATGTATTAGTTTTAAGGTAAAAGGTCTTTTAGATCCTCTGAAGAATGTAGTTATCAGCGTGTGTGTCATTTATGACTTTCCAAGTTGTTAGTCGAGTGTCTCTGATGGATAAGCATCCCGACTGTAGAGCTGGGGATGCTCTAAATCCCCCATTATCAATATTTGAGTCTCCTTCCGCGTTGTCACAGAGCTTAAACCAACAATCAGTTTATTGTTTAGGTTAAGAGGTGCTGCTACAGAACGATAGATCACTCCAATAATGCATTGGTTTCCTGAAGTGAGAGTCAGATGGCACCAAAGTGTTGCGAGTATATCAAGTGTCTCATCGCTCATAAAACTACAGATACGCGACTGCTTGAAATAGAGGGCTACTCCTTCTCCATCACTCAAACTGTCACGCCGAAAAGAGAAATGCTGGGCAAGGCAAGTTCTTTGTCAGACAATGATATATGGAACCACGTTTCTGTTAGGGCAACTATATCCGGCATCGTTTCATTACAAACCTTAGACAGTTCGATTAATTCGTTGCTGAGGCTGTTCGTGTAGTTATAGATGGACTTGATCGTATTTTTCGTGATAAATGACGGAGTGTAAACTGGAGTTATTAGTAGTGCTGCTCTGGAATCGAACTTGACACGCTTTTACCTGCATATCATTCATGAATAAATCTATAAATCTAAGAATTACTAGTAACAATTGGATGGGCGTGTATTTTGTTTGTGTTGATATTGCTTGAGTGACAGATTCAAAAAATTGTATGAGGTTTTAGATTCGGATTTTGATCGATTTCGGATTGAGCGGCATTTGCGTTATTCTTTTAGGTGGAATCATTTGCCTGTGTTTGCATCTCAATGTTTTCTTGGTTGACCGTTTTACTCTGAATTCGAATATTGTCACGTACGTTTACGCCAGGATCTGATAGAATAACCTTATATGGAAACTTATGTTTCAAAGCTTTAACGCGCGCATTTTAGCCTATATGCCATGGCGCTGCTTAGTAGGGTCACTTTCAGCGAATTTGGACTCACGTCATTGTACTTCGGAGATTGTGGTAGACGGAAAATATCGACCGCAACTTCCTCGGTAATATTTTTCCAGGAATCTCCAATGCAGTCGGTCGTGGCTAGCGCGTTCTTGAGTGGAAGAGTCACCAATGATTTCTTGGATCCCGAGTAACACATGATTACGGGAGGAATGGTTTCCGCGATAAGTGGTTGTGCCTCTTCTTTCCCGCAAGATAATATCGGGTTAAACACGGCAGTGTTTGTCGAAGCAACTTCGTAGCATTTTTTCCTAATCCCCATGCACCCAATGAGGATAGCAGACCCTGGCGAGACAAACCTCATTGACTGGGGGCTGCCCAGCTTGAGGCGGGCGGTAGCCGTCTAATGAGACCTGGAAGTCTCTCTCACCGTCGAAAGTAGCCCCTGGTGCTTAGCTCTACGCCATTCGAGCCATAGCTTTTAACCGGTATCTGCTGCATCCCGTGTTATTGTCCGTAGAAGCTGAATGGAGTGTTCTCATCATTGGTGCGTTGTGATGTACGCCAGGGCAGTTCAATATGAAGAACTAGCTGTTGCCCATGCAGCAAGTGCTCCCTCTTCACGGCACCAATGGAATCAAAGGAACAGCTAGGCTGATATATTTAGACAACGATGATGTCGCAGGAGCTGGCAGGACGAAGTTAAATAAAATTCGGACTGCCTAACGGGACTCCTGCTCCGGATTTTTCCTCGAGGTTGACTCCTGAAGCTTTTTCCATGATTGGATGTACCCACAAGGAAGTGGAGGTTCCAGATAAAAAGTTTCCTTCTACTAGGTGGACCACTTTTATGGACTTACGAGCTTCACCTGCCCGAAGCATGCTGGTTTTTAGACGCCAATCAACCACCTTCGCCTTTTCTCCTGTCAGTAGAAGCAGTTCCGTCGGGTCACACAGGACCACGAGTGCAGGCCAGGATCTAAACTTAGTTATCGGAGGCTATATAAGACGCGTGCCATTAGAGCATTATTAGAATTGGGAGCTTATCCCCAAAACCGCATGGCCGTGACAACCATGATGATGAACAAGATAATAATGGCACACGCTAGGCTACAAAACGGCTCATTTAAATGGAACAATCTTTGCTTTATTAGCGCACACATGCAACTGAACAACATCGTTAGTCTTCTTCGATGGGTCAACGGCATCTGGTGTCGTTATTGTTTAACTCATTTCGGGTGATCAAAATGCGCAAATGAAGCACAGAAACTGGAATAAGATGTTACCACCCCACTCGACACATATATACAAAATTCATATAATTAATACAGCGACATTCACGCGACACTATTTCGTTTCAAGATTATTTGAATGTCGTGCACACAATCCATTTTTAGGCTCTCCAAGAACTATTTATGGTTGGGTTTGGCCGATGACTTGCGTTATTATAAGCGAATGAGCGCACGATAACGTATGTGTATGTTTGTTCCAAAGATGCAGAATAGAATATTTTGCATAGGATATGATATGATTAATTCCAAACTCTTAATTAACAAGAAGCATACAGAGAAATATGAAAATTACATCCCAATGGAGAATATTGTATCGTCTGTCTCTAACGTGTTAACGAAACAAAGCTAATAAAATTTCAAATTTATGTAACATAAGACGGAATAAGGTCAACATCTCCGGTCAAACCATGTCAAACTTACTCACCCACTGGTATTTGATATTCTACATTCCCACCGGAACTGCCGTCGTTTCTTCTATTTGGTGCGCGATTGTTTCCTAAGGAACTCTCCACCGTCAGATGTACAATCATTTAGTAAAACGATTTTCAGGAACAAATTGGATATATTTATGCGTAGTAATTCCACCCTACATCCCGTTTATATAACATGATCTTCATCCATCGTACCGAGACAATACGTGACATTCTTTAACTGCAAACCTCTCGATTTTTCTACTGCATCAGATTATTTTGTATATGAATTTGTTGTCCTTATACGGATATCCTGTGGTGTTGTACAGCAACGCGCTTTTTTGAACCATAGATTCTTGAATCTTGCATCTGGAATCTTATGAGCCCGAACATCAAATCAATTTGATGCGAAATATACGATACTAGTAATGAACACCAAACCCTCGATCATGCTAGTGAAAAGCGTTCGGAACTTTTATAGTTGTACTATATCTTTCTGGCTATATGGCCTCCAAACCTGGATACATTATTCTAGATGCAACCATACTATAGATATCTGGAGAGATAACAGCACTCCAGATGTTCTGAATCTCAATTCTGAGCGCAGTTAAAACACTTCTCTCATCACCCTTTGAAACGCCGCAGCACGTTGTTCGTACCACCTAAATTTTTTGCGGGGACTAGGTTTTTTAATTTTCTCAGTTGATTTTACCCCACGGAACTCGTGTGGTAGGTTAAATAGATGGTCTGTCTTATCCGCCTTTGAGTCGAAGCTTCTATTTCACTTATCAGATAAGGGATTTCCTACCTACTTCGTCAATATACATATAATAGGAGGGCGTAGATGGTTAGCTGGATCATGAATGAAGATGAATGAGAGAAACAGCTTGGAGATTGAGCCCTGGGAAACCCCACTTGTGATATGTACAGATGCGGAGTATGTATCATCGACTCTGAAGATGAAGGAACAGCAACTAAGAAATGAGCGGATCCAGGCAAGTATGGCAATCGAAACTTCGATGGCTGAGAGTTTGAGAAAAAGGCACATGTTGTTCACAGAATCAATAGCCTTACTGAAGTCAAGATAGAAGAATTCTATCGCTATGTCATCAATCATTTTCTTAGTAAACTCGTTTAGAATGCACAACAAATTAGACCCACCTTTCATAAATCCGTGTTGTTCGGTATTCAGTTAACAGTTTTTGGTTAGCAAAAAACAGATTTTCTATCTATAACCATTACACACTACACTAGTGAGGCTAATCTGTTGGTTAACATTCTCATCATTCGTGGATACACTTTTCACGGGTCATGATGACGTATTTTATACCATGTTGGCCAATATACGCTGAATATCTTGCATCTCAAAAGCAAACGCGCTCCAGAGATTGAGTTAAATAAGTACACAATGAGGTGATTGTACAGAGATTTTCAAGATAACATCTCGACGTTGCACGGTTTTAAAATGAATGTAAATCCTGTAAACTTTTTCTAAGTTTCAGAAAACTCATGAACATATGGGTTCACGTATAACTTCAGTTAGTTTATAAGCACGTGCATTTACATTGCCAAAACGTAGGCGTAGAAATTCCGATTCGATGATCAAACGCCATTAGCGGAAACAATAATTTCAGGTAGCAAGTTCAAGAAGATACAGACACGTTTAGAACGAAATATCAGCGAGTAATTGATGAATTTTACAATGCCACTGGTTGACTGCGTGTATATCATTACTCATGATATTTAAATAAATGTTTCAATGGGTGTTTGTTGTATTTATTGTATTGTATTTAGCCATCACATATAAGGCTTTTTATGTTAGAGAACAAACCCAGCATTTCCATACTCTCGTTTTACGTTAGATTCTGGTTGAATTGCACGATATTAAAATCGGGTGAGCAGTAATTTGCAGTTGTGAGCCAGGTTGTCCATCGTGCAATGCATGCTTCTTGTTTAGAATTATGTAAGTGTTAATGATTGTCCGCAAAGTTTCAGGCGAAATTGTTTTTAAAATCCGTCGCAATATTCACAGAAGCCCGGTACCCGATTTTAAATGTCTTTACGATGCATGCTGTTATAGTAATTTGTATAGTCCTACATTTTTTATCACCCTATTTTGTTAACATAGACATTATCGTTTCATTCCGATTACCGTTAACGCCATATTGATTTATCGATTTCTTTTTATCGTTGTCACTCACAATTGATCCATTCTCTGTTCGTTAACTCAGTTAACGATATTTGTTTTTTTTAAATACCATTTGTACACAGTCAACACACTCATTAATAACAATATAATACTTGTCCACGCACGGTCTTCGTTCTCATGTGGTTGTCTGGGAAGCAAAATTGTATGTGGATATAACTGGAACCCACGTAGTCACAGGATTAGTTCCTCAATATACATTACCAATTAATGAACCCGAACACTCATTTGATTCGATTCACGCGGTGACCTATAATACAAATAACGAAGACAAGGAGGAAGATGATTTTATCAATTAATTCACGCTACTCGTGTTCAAAATGACTGATCCACGTCTCTGGTTTGCACAAGTGAAAGCTCAACTCAAGTTTGAATAATTCCAACCTTCGTTGCCAGAGAAGTTACTTTTTAATTTACGATCAACCTGCCACCGATCCTTACAATAAGCTCAAATCTGCAACTATCTCTCAAATTGGTCCCACCTATAAGCAAAAATTGCAAAAACTATTATCCAGCACTGAGCTAGGTGATCGAACACCTTCACAACATTTACGTCATTTGTTGGAGTTAAAGGAGACGCAGGAGTTTGACGAACAAATAAAACGACAGATCTGTTTCCAGAGTTTGCAGAAAGATTTGAGCAAAGTTATGGTTATCATAGAAAACGACAGTAACCTAGACAAGTTTGCTATATTTGTAGATGAAATCTATGAGATCTCTGGTAACATGCTAATCCACACGGTGAGCCAAACACTTCCCATTAATTGTACTTTCAGCGCAGATTAAATAAGGATATGTCTGATTTGATATCCCCGCTAAGCAAATTCGGTTCAAATTGTAGCACTTGAACAGAAATCGAAACCGTTTTCGCAATAAAAAGAAACACAATTTGATCACTATATCACACAGGCAAACATGAACATCAAAGGTATCCAACTATCATCGCTATTTATTCCACGTACCCTATGCAGCTTCAAAAAACAATACCACAATCATAAAACCGCGAAGCGAAGCAATCGAAACAGCTCTGTCTCGTGATATCACCAGCCGATAATTCTACATCACTGATTGTTCAACAAAGATGCTTTTTTGATCGACACATTAATAATATTATGCTATTTATCAACACGCGGTCTTCTTTCTTCGAGGTTGTCTCAGAGTCAAAATTATGTGGATCTAACTGGAACCCATTCAGTCTCACGATTCATCCCTTACTATCCACTACAATGCAAACGAATATTTTTCAATCATACGAAGACAGTACAAGACATTTTATTTCTAACTACAACACCGTCAATCATTTTAGTGCCATAAATGTTTCTATATATTTATTTTCCGTATACAAATATCCTATGGTGTTTTACAGCTACAAGTTTGTTTATACCATAAATTCTTGAATATTGAATCTTGAGTATGGTTTGCACAATAAAGGCACGGTTATATACCTTGCCAGTAAAACGACCAAGTCGTTACGAGTATACTGACTTACAAAAAGTCAGCCCACGCAATTACTTGTGTCTATGTCAGTGCAGCTTAGCATGAGATTACACAGCTCCATGCGTACTCATCTCAGGTGATTTCAGCCTTCTAGACATAGATTGGACCGTCTTGTAGGTGTAGTCACCGAGCAATTCGAAACGTTTCTCAAATGGCTTCATGATCGTGTACTGTATCAGAATGTGAGTGATACTACGAGGTTTCGTCATGGATGCACTCCATCCACTCTCAATCTGAAATTTTCGTCCCAGTCCGAAGCCGTTAGATTTTTAAAATACCTCCACCGCTTGAAAAAGCTATTATTTCATGATAAGCTTCGAAACGGTACTGAGTTTTCACAAAACTATTGCTCGCCCTAGAATCAAATTTTGCTGGTCGACGATGATTTTCTCGTACAGACTTCAAATTCTTCCTTCAAGTTCTCTAACGATTTCAACGTTAGTGAAACCTGTAATAGAATTAGTATCTAAAAGAGTTGCAAGACAAGCACGCTTCACTGCAAGTCGGGAACAAGCCTTATAGGCCGCCATAGTGGTGTCGTCGAATTTGTCGTTATACCCAAAAACGAGATCGTTTATGGCAGCAATATAATCTTTCTAAAATCTGGTTCTTGGGTCCGCTACTAAATCATTCGAAACGCTTTTGTTAAAATACAGTGTTTGCTCGAACAGAAGTATGAGTTATCTAAAGCTAGAGAAGCTAAATCCACTTCGAAAAGATTTCATAGCTACGTCTAATCAAAAGCAAAACCTTGGATATCGTTGGAGATTTGAAAAACTGGTGGACGGAGAAGTAGCTGATACCGATCTGTCTAAAGCAACTGCCTTCTCATTGTTCTTTAGTGGCGTTCAGAGACGTGAGAATTATTCAAATGCTCCATCGAGGTAATTTAATCTACTACATGGTGCTCCCGCATTAGATGATATTTTCTCCAATGAATCCGAGGTGTATGAAGCACTTATCCATGTTCGCGTCAACAAAGCTGAGGGACCAATGAGTATCCACACAATTATGCTAACTAATCTCGTCCCAGTGCTCACGAAAGCTTCATACAAGCTCTTCATTTCATGCTTGAACACAGGATTGGTTCCTAATGAATAGGAAGAAGCCATAATCGAACCAATACACATGGGTTGTTGCAGATGAACTATTGGTAACTATAGACACGTCAGTCTGACTAGCATAGTCTCGAATGTATTGCAAAAACTACTGCGTTACAAAATCTGTCATCATCTTTGTCGGCATTCTCCACTGAGTGTAACTCAACATGGATTACTTAGGAGTTGATCCTGCCTGACTAACCTTCTTAGTTTCCTCAAAACTGCCACTAAATGGATGGATGAATGGAAGCCTGTCGAAGCCCACTACCTAGACTTCAACAAGGCTTTTGACTCCGTAAATCACCGCCTTCTAGATATTGAGCTAGCAGCAAAAAGGTATACGGGGTTGTCTACTTGCTTGGATAAAAGACTTCCTTACAGGTAGGACATTCAGAGTTCGGGTATGATCTACGTTGTCGAATCAAACCGACGTGAATCGTGGGGTACCCCAAGGGTCGTAACTCGGTTCTCTTCTATTTCTGATTTTCATTGATCAATTGTCGTTTTCATTGAAATGCCCATACCTTGGATTGAGATACCTTGATGCAAGACCTAGAGTAGGGCATAAACTTGTCATCCCCGTAGGAACCCTTACTGAACCTCAAGGAGAGCCAACTCTTGTCTGCACTGGTTGTTAAGATTTCAGTCCAGGTTTCCGGAACTTTTCACAATGTTAACTCCACAGAGCTTGTTAAAGATTTAGGAGTACAAGTATGGAGTGTCTGCAAATAGGAGGACCAATGTGGCGCAGTAGCTCTACGTGCTCGCAAATCGCTCTTCAGGCCGAGATCCGTGCAATCCAACAAAAGACCCGATGTATTACTGCCCGTTTACAAGACATTAGTTCTACCGGATCTAGAATATTGTGTTAAGGCGATGTGCTCTTACTACAAGGAGGACATCGTTCAACTCGAAAGCGTACAACGTCTCGCAACTCGCATGATTAAGGGTCAGCGAGGGATACCAATATGCCGCACGCCTGAAGTCCATTGATCTTTTCTGACTTAGACACCGTCGTTTAAGAGACGATTAAATTGAAAAATTTAAGATCTTGAATCGGTCAAGTGAAGATTTCGTGATCGACTTCTTTGCCTCAAGTCCCTAGCTGGGCACGCGAACACTTAAACTGGCTAAAGAGCGATTTAGGCTAGACAAACAGGTTAATCTTTTCCAGCCTCAGTGTGGTAAATTTCTTGACCCGGATACAAGAAGAACTTTTATCCTGCACTTCTGTTACGAGTTTTAAGAATGGTTAAGGCCGCATCTGGGGTAAGCTCTTTCCTGAATACTCCCCCGAATTGTTGTGTAAGATTAGTTAGTTCACCATTTTCAGCGTTATCTTTTAAATAATGTTATTGCCATAGCTCTGTTTTTTGTACACAACAGTTTTTCAGCTGAGCTCTCACCTTTTTTCTATTTGCATAACTTTTACTGCGTTTGTTTTACTGCTTATGTCGATTAGCGGTTTATGTACAGATTAAGCGCGCGGTTTTTGGATTACACGTGGCGTGACGCATCTCTTGTTCTGTTTTGAGAATAGCTTCATCCACTGTCGTGATTGTGCTGGAGTTCATATGTTCTGTGGTTGCATGATATAAACTACATCGGAATAGCATTGTGTTTCGACTATAAACTGTTAGTGGTAACACTCCTAGTTGCCCAGTCTTATTTAATACTTTATCTTGACTAGGTTTACCACTACAATTGGTGGGCCCGAATTTGGATTACTTTCTCATCCATTCCCGTATACGCATTTTGCTTTCGCATTTCGCGCATTATTTTTTCACAACATGAAATCTGACAGTGAATCCAACGATTCGCAGAGGAAAAAATATGCCATTTTACATTACCCAAATTTGATTTTAGTGATCCTCGTTTATGGTTTGCACAAATTGAAGCGCTATTCGAATCATATCGCGTCACGACGCAACGAACACAGTACAATCGTGTGGTTGGCATGCTCCCGCCTTCAGTTGCCAAGAAAGTTGCTGATCTGATTTACACCCGTCCGTCCACTGATCGTTGCGATGTCCTGAAATCAACTGTGATTTACCGCATTGGCTCGACTGACGAACAGAACTTACGCAAGCTACTTTCTGGCGCCGAACTTGGTGACCGTTCCCCTTCCTAACATTTGCGCCACCTTAAGCATTTGCAGGGCGGTCGACAAAAAATAACAACAGTGTATTGCGACAAATATGTTTGCAGAGCCTCTCTCAAGAAATTCGCAAAGTGCTGGCCGTCATGGATGCTAACACCAGCTTAAACCGACTCGCCAAGGTGGCAGATGAAGTTCATCACATTGCACACAATGTGTCCATCTCCACTGTATCCCAAAACCCCACACCTAATTTTCCTTATTTTCCTTGAGAAAAAACTTTCTGACCTGAAATCCCAGTTCAATGAATTCTCCTTACAAATCCGAAACCTTTCCCGTGCCCAGAGTACCTCTCGTTGAGATTTTCTCAGCGGTTTAAAACAATATCCAACAGTCGCTCAAATAGGCCTACTATTTGTTACTAACACCGTCGATTTGGCGCGAAGGCTATTCACAGCATGTTGCCATGTACTTTTACCGCTTGGACCAAAAAACAGGGAAACTTCGTCGCCAGCCAGTAAACACTGCGGATCTGTCTGGCAATAACACTAGCCGTCTACTCAACGTCAGCGATGGTTCAACCAGTATGCGTTTTCTAATCGACACTGGTGCAGAAGTCAGCGTTATCCCACCCACAAAATCAGACCGCGAGAACCAATTCCCCCTGACTCTCTGAGCGGCAAATGGTACACGAATTTCCACTTACCGTAAGCGTTCCATTTCTGTAGATCTAGGTCTACGACGCAATTTTCGGTGGATTTTCATTGTGGCGGATGTAAAAGTGCCGATTTTGGGTGCACACTTCCTTTCTAATTTTAATCTTTCTGTTGATTTGGCTAATCGTAAGCTCATTGACAATTTATCAAAGCTTAATACATTAGGAGTTTCCTGTAATTCACCCATACAAACAATTCGTGTGCTTATTCCAGACACATCCTCTACATACAGTTCCTCGTGACAGAATTTTCTGATATTTTTAAACCTTCATCCTCTACCACTCCTGTTAAACACGATGTCAAACACCATATTTGACCCGCGGTCCGCCTATTTTTAACAAACCTCGCAGATTGGCTCCCAAAAAGCTTGAAGTTGCCAAATTGGAATTCGAGCACATGTTGGAGATTAGTATCATTTTACCCTCTCATTCTCCTTGGGCTACCTCTCTGCACATGGTTGAAAAGAACAAAGCGGACGCCTGGCGCTATGCGGTGATTATCGTGCCCTAAATCGAGTGACTGTCCCCGATCGTTATCCTATCCCTCACATACACGATTTTGCCCTATCCCTTAATGGCAAATCCGTTTTCTCTAAGTTGGATCTAGTTCGTGCCTATCATCAGATACTCGTCGCTGAAGAAGACATCCCAAAGACCGCAATCACCACTGCATTCGGTTTGTTTGAATTTCTAAAAATGCCATTTGACCCACGAAATGCTGCTCAAACATTCCAGAGATTCATGGATCAGGTTTTTCAAGTTTTGTCTTTTGTTCATGTGTATATTGATGATGTTTTTATCACTAGTTCCACACCTACAGAACACGTTGAACACCTGTTCACATTTTTCCAGCGTTTGTCACATTACGGCATTATTGTCGATCCTGAAAAATGTTTGTTTGGAGTTGCTTCCTTGGAAATCCTCGGTCACTTTGTCGACAGTTCTGGTATCAAACCTGTGCCACAAAAAGTATCAGCCATCAGTGAGTATCCCTGTCCAACTATCCTTCGCCAGTTGAGGCGTTTTCTCAGTATTGTGAACTATTATAGCGGTTCATTCCACATTGTGCTGCTGTAACCCAGCCAATGACAGATTTACTACGCGGCAAGGAGCGCGATTTTAAGATGAATGACAACGCCATAAAGTCGTTCGAATATTTAAAATCTGCCTTGAACGCAGCTACTTCACTGACGTACATGTCTACGTGTTCCAATGCGTAGTTATCACTCGCCACAGACGCCTCTCAAGAAGCAGTCGGTGCAGTCCTTCAACAAGAAGTCGACGGTATCACCGAACCACTTGCTTTCTTTTTCCGACGTCTCCAACCGGCTCAGACGCGATATAGTACGTTTGGTCGTGAATTGTTGGCCATCTATCATGCAATACGTCATTTTCGCCATTTGCTAGAAGGTCGCAATTTCACTGTTTGGACCGACCACAAGCCCTTAATATTTTCCCTTGTTGCTGCTTCAGCTAAATATTCACCTCGTGAGATCCGACATTTGGAATTTATTTCCCAATTCACAAGTGATATTAAATATTTGTCTGGACCGTCCAATACTGTTGCTGATGCATTTCCCCGTATGGAAATTTCTCCAGTCCGTCATTCCCCTTTAGATCTACAGCAGCTAGCCCTTGCTGAACAGAACGACCCGGAAATCCAACAGTACGACACATCATCACTTTCTCGTGTTCGACAAATTCCCGTGCCCAATTCAAACTTGCACATATTGTGTGATTTTTCTACTACCCAACCCCATCCTTTGATTCCCGCTTCATTCAGACGAATTGTTTTTGATCAAATCCACGGTTCATCTCATCCCGGTATCCGCGCTACTCGTAAACTTATCAGCGAGCGTTTTATCTGGACGAGTATGCATAAAGGCATTCAATCATGGACTAAATCTTGCATCCAGTGTCAACGCAGCAAAGTCCAGCGTCATACAACCATCGCCTCTGGTTTATTTCCTCTACCGCGCGAACGTTTCCAACATGTCCACATCGATCTGGTAGGTCCTATGGCTATATCCAATGGTTTTACATATATTCTCACTTGTATTGATCGTTTCGCCAGTTGGCCCATAGCTGTTCCTATTCTTGACATTAGTGCGGGAACGGTGGCGAAAACTTTCCTGCAAAGCTGGATCAGCAACTTCGGTGTTCCATCAACCATATCCACTGACCGTGGATCACAATTTCAATCAACCCTGTTTCGTGAGTTAAATAACCTTCTTGGTACGAACCACATTCACACTACAGTATATCATCCCTGTGCTAATTGTCTGGTAGGAAGATTTCAACGCCAGTTCAAGGCTGCGTTGATGTCTCATGGAAATACAAAGTATTGGGCAAGGCATTTGACATTAATTCTTCTCGGTATCTGTACGTCTGTGAAAGAAGATCTTTATTGTTCTGTGGCTGAGTTACTACATGGCATGACACTTTGTCTCCCTGGTGAGTTGATCGCATCACCTGACGTTCCAATTGACGTTAGCATTCCTCATTACGTCAATCGTTTACGAACATTCATGCGTCAATTACGCGTACCTCCTACCCGTTCCAATACCCGTCCTTTTCATATTCCTGCCGATTTGCGAACATGTGATTTTGTTTTTGTTAGAACGGATCAGAATCGAAGACCTCTTCAAACTCCCTACACTGGCCCTTTATAGGTAATCAGCAGACATGCGAAGTATTTTGTCATCGGCAAGAACGGTGAGCACGACACCGTTAGCATTGATCGTCTTAAAGTCGCCTATGTTGAGTCTGCCGTCTCTCCCGAACATGACGCTGTTCCCACCAAGATTGAAAGCACTGCTGAGACTGCAGTTATTCCATCTCCACCCAGTCTCTAAAATCTAGGTGAACATTCATCACAGTCCACACAGTCCACCCAACTATGTATACGTCCACCCTACATCCACCTCCAAACTCGTTCCTGTCGTACCGTCAGGTGGCCCGCTAACATAACTGACTTCTCTCAATGACGCTTTTCGAGCGTTTGCAAACCTCTTTTCCAACGCTCTAGGAGGGGAGTATTACAGTGTTTTGCATTTGCATAACTTTTACTGCGTTTGTTTTACTGCTTATGCCGACTAGCGGTTTATGTACAGATTAAGCGCGCGGTTTCTGGATCACACGTGGCGTGACGCATCTTTTGTTCTGTTTTGAGAATAGCTTCATCCACTGTCGTGATTGTGCTGGAGTTCATATGTTCTGTGGTTGCATGATATAAACTACATCGGAATAGCATTGTGTTTCGACTATAAACTGTTAGTGGTAACACTCCTAGTTGCCCAGTCTTATTTAATACTTTATCTTGACTAGGTTTACCACTACAATTGGTGAGCCCGAATTTGGATTACTTTTTCATCCATTCCCGTATACGCATTTTGCTTTCTCATTTTGCGCACTATTTTTTTCAAAACATGAAATCTGACAGTGAATCCAACGATGTCGCAGAAAAGAAAATATGCCATTTTTCATTACAAACATTCGATATAAGTGATCCTCGTTTATGGTTTGCACAAATTGAAGCGCTATTCGAATCAAATCGCGTCACGACGCAACGAACACAGTACAATCGTGTGGTTGGCATGCTCCCGCCTTCAGTTGCCAAGGGAGTTGCTTATATGATTTACACCCGTCCGTCTTTCGATACTAACGATGTCCTACATGGTGAAGGAAAAATTCTTCTTATTTCTCCAGCATCATTCATAACGAGGTGCTTCCTAAATACAACTCGGATAATTTCTTGGCCTCGTGGTCGTCGAAGATATCCAACGCACAATAACAAAAAAAGTTTTGGTAGTGGTTGTTGTTTTTCTGCAGCTTTCCGACAAAAGAAATTCTAACTCTCCATTGGGTCGTTAGTCACTTACTGTCCTTTGCAACTGAACTGAACTGAACTGAGGTTGCTTAGCTCTAGATAAGGTCGAAATTGGCACCGCGAATTCTGAATATTTTAATTTTCAGTTTTTTGTCATCAGAGCACACTGCCTTACAACCTGACCTCAATGAGTAATTTGGCGTCGAGTGCTCTTTCCTTTTTTCTGAGGCAGTGCAAAGTTAGTGGCAAAATTCCAATATGTAGGTTTACTTTTGCAATATATTCCGTAGTTCGTGCGCGTATCAGTCGAAGATTCAATGGTATAGAACCGTTAATTTTGGCACCCTGTTCAACCTGTAGTGCTGAAATATTTTCTTCGAGTGCTTCGCATCAGAAATTTTGTAATGTAGACGATTTTCCAGATGGGCCCTTATGCCGCAGACACAGTGAGTAAACATAATAATCTACCGATTTAAAAAAATTATATATAATCGTGTTGTTATCCGATTGCCTTAATAACGAAACGGAAGTTCATTAAAAAAATAAGAAGATCTTACCTATTTTTACCCATATTTCTCTTTGGTATTTAAGTTTAATCGAGTAAGCAACAACTTTCTACATCAGACTTATCGAATTTGATCTTTTTGATAGTTTACTAGTTCAATAGTATACCACAGTGTAAGGAGAAATTTTTTTATATTTAGCAGGTTTATTTGTACAGTGGATCATAAAGTAATATTCAGTGAAGTTTCGGGTTCCATGGTTTTATAGCGGGCTCCATTCGCGTTCAGCCGTTAAGAATGCAAAACTGTACACAACAACTCAAATCTTGGGTCTAATCGTGAAACATACGAAATAAGAAATATTCTGTCGACAAATTTTATCTAATTGTTGCGCGAATTCATTACTATTTCTGACATTTTGAGCGTGTACGGATAAATTATTTAAAGCTAAAATTCCTTGCTGCTGTAGAAATTTTCAGCATTATTTTGAAAGGTCTCTTTAAGCGATTATCATAAAGGCTGAATTTGACACGCGAATTGTTTTTAGAATTTATATTTAAACTGATTAAAACCGATCTTTCGTTAATCACAATATCACTTTAAATGTCCCACGCTCATTTTCAATTTTTTCAAAATTTCTTTCACCTTCACAGACAAGCCGCCACATCCCGGTGGGCCTCATAATGACAATGGCCCTGATAACATTGGCGAAATTGACCCACCGAGTGACGAGGGAAACGGTGGACGTGGCGGTGGAGGCTCTTACATTCGATGCAGCAAGTGTGGTGGACCTCTGCGAGCTATTGAACCGTCTAGTTCATGTGAGTAACCAATGACCTTACAACAAATTAAAATGTACTACTTTGATTGTGTTTTATGATGATCTACACGTAGTAATCGACTGCAGTTGTCAGGCCCGAAAGGGTACCACGTCAGTCCCTTCATCGTTTCCTCCCCATCTTTACCAAAAATGTAGATAATTTTAGTATGTGTAATCAAACCACTTTTCATGATCCGCAACCAACATCTTCCCATATTTATTGTTTCTTTAATACAGCTAACTGTGTGTCTCTCGGAATTATTAATAATTTCGTTTGTTCTTCTCGATTATCTTTCTGTATCAAGAGTAACAAAAACCAATTGTTTCATAGTTTTATTGCTGCGCTTGATTTTATGCATTTTATTTACAATAATGTTTCATAATAATGGTTTTTAGACTATACATTTTAAATTAGTAGGATTTTCCGCGTGTTGGTTGACTATGTGAATTTTCGATTATAGATGTTTCACGATTTATGAAGTGTGACGCATGCCAACAGCTTTACACTTTGATAGACAAAGCCGCTCTCAAAGTATTCGGAACGCCCGAAGAAGCGCCACAATATTCTCCTCCTATTCCTAAACAGGCGAGTTTCACTAAGTGTTTTGGTTCGTCTTGGCGTGTATGAGCTTATCGGTTGAGAATTATGCCAGCACGTGCTCTGCGTTCTTGCTTCCACTAAACGACAGAAATTTCTTTTTTTATCCTGATGTTCTTCAGAAAACATGCGAAATCCCGATCATTGTTAAAGAAGTAATTTTTCGATCGTTATTATCGATTTTTACACATGAGGCTGCATATCTCATCTATAATAAAGCCTATCTCGAAAATTTTCTGCGAATTCAAACTCGTGCATGACAGTCAGTAATGTTGCGTTGCAGTGAAAGCCGCAAACTAATGTCATCGCCATCATCATTAGAGACAGCATTACACCGCTAGCACGTACCGAATGCTTAACTAACACACATCCATGCTAAAGTAAAATTTTAAAAGATGGCGAAGGGACTTAAATAGCTGCGGATTCTGTAGAAGATTAAGCACAAACAAACCCACACCTCGAATAGAACATGCATTCGATCACGTTTCGTGAACGAGTAGAGCCGCATCAGCACGACAGCCTCCTTGCGGCTTTCACTGCCATGCATCATAACAAGCTTTCCTCGTCACTCCACTTGACAACATACAAGGCAAAGCAAACACTCAAAGAAGATGGTTAGCGCAAGACCGCCATTAAACACGGTTTCGGGACATATCCTGAAGCTTAACTAACCATTACCGTATCCGATCGCGGGGACCGCATCCTGGAAGACGCACTGCACCGGTTTCGGAAACGTTACTAGTAGACGTTTTTAGCTGCCTATGTCACGTGACGGTTTGGTTACCCCGTGATTTACGCCAATCGGGATGTGGCATCGCAAAAGGAATCCGTTTCGGAAGTCGTGTATGTATACTAAACTTGCAAACATAATTGTTGATACTTACGTATATCAACCTTAAATGTTATGAGTTGGCTTGAATTTCGTAGTAGAAATAACAACCCATTTAATGGTTGCAATGGTTGTAGTACAACTACGTCTGAGCGCTTGCTCTCGAATTGTGTGCTCTTTAATAATGTATAATGATAATGACGCATGAATTATTCGTCTTATATTTTTTAATAATGCATTTGACCCAGCAGCTCTATCGTTACTGAGCTGCATGAAAAACACTCGACTTTCACACCAATTTGCTCTTGCGCATATCTTTTTCGGTCTGAGCAACCTGAAAGCATTTTAGCTCACGCCCAGACACTCACAGTGGGGCACTTTTGATGAAGCCAAGTTTTGGGCTTGTTGGCTATTGTTCAACGCTTACATCACAGTGAATGCTTGCGCCCAGGTATAGGCTAGTAGTTTATTAAAGTGGCTTTGTTTACTTGATTTCGGACTCCAATTCATCACGCTATATCAATGACAATTTACTCGGACGTAAGAAAATGTTCTCCGGCAGTTCCAGGGATGAAATGCACTATATCTCGAAGAAACATTGTATGCTGAAAACCCAGCTTGCAACTATGCAGTTCGGTACTGCACGGCTTTGCAGTTTAGCTGCTTGCGGATACACGCGGGAGTTTCACTGCCGTTTTTATTTTCATTTCTCATCTCTGTTTGGGCTTGTGCAACCTAGCAGTATCAGCCCACGTGCGGTCTACAACTGTGCTGCACTTTGCCTGGATCAGGCTTGTGATTTCGTACGTACATGCAGTTCGGTTATCACGGATGGTCGCTGTTGTAGTAGTTTCCTCATTTATTTCTAGTATATTTTGTTTGATTTAAATAATCTGTTTATTTTTAGATACACGCTTATCTGGATCGCTATGTGGTAGGACAAGAACATGCAAAACGCGTCTTAGCAGTTCAGGTGTATGGCCATTATAATCGAATTCTGCACAATCAAAACACAAATCAAGAATCAGCTCAAGATAATCCCAACCAAATTTCAGGTCTTGGCGTTAACTTTCCCAAATACCCAAGTGGCTCTCCAAATGCAAATCCTTCCATTCATGGATCAAATGCACCCAACACGGGTCAGTCTTTTATTGATCACTTTCGAATTCCAAAATCAAAACAAACTCACATTTTTCCGAACACTGGCGGATCGCAATCTGCAAATGGTATGTTCATCGGCAATTCATGGAATATACTCTGAAAGAATTCTACTCGGTTGTTTAGTGCTATGTGGAATCGCCATCCCACAAGTAATCAATGTACCACAGATTCTAAAATGCTCGGCTGAGTCGAAGTATTCCCGAGTAGATTTGCCTCGCGCAAACACAATAGCCATATGTGACCTTTTAGTTGATGTGGCTTACTTTTGAATGCCACTGAAGAATGACGGGATGAGATTAATATTCTGACAGTTAATCGGTGTTTAAAAGCCTGCTGCCGCTGTACATGTTTGTGTGCATGTTTGTATTAATGTGTATTTATATGCATATGTATATGCATATATGTATATCTGAATGTAGGTCTATTTATGAAATGCCATTGAATATTGGGCCACCTACGCAAGACAGTATCAAAAGTGTATGACCTCTAAAAGTAGAAGCGTTCCTCAATTTATATATTCATACGGTCAAGTAGCAGTGCTGGACGGTTCATCAACTTTTGTCTTCTACTTTGACTTGGTCACCCGCGCTAGTTTGATCATGCACATGCAATGGAAAATAGCCGTATCGCTTTAGATGTTTGCTAAGAAGTAAAGTAAAAACAGGTTCGTCACATCGGCTTAAGAATCGTTTGTTGATTAATCGGAGACTTCGCTTTACCCGGTGAATCACATCGATTTATTTTCGATAGTTCACATTGGCGACAGAATTCTTGTAAAAGTTTAATACGTTAACTACAATTAGGATGCGAGCGAATTTCTTTCACCGGTTTCGAATTGATTGTTTTGGCGAACCACATAGTATATAACGCTGTGATCGCTTCGGGAAAGCTTATCATAAATGTATAGGATTGGACAGTCATACAAGCCAATCTGATATCGCAGTGGTTGTTTCAAAACCGTGTTATTCGTCACCATGGATATTATTGAACCAGTATTAAGAACCGAGTGCTTAATCGCCATAAAACCAGGACAAAATAAAATACTAAAATTGAGAAAAGCGGGATTTAGACAGCAACAGAATCCACAGCAGAGTAAGCACGAACAACCTGTGATGCACACATATCTCAAATGGAACAGAAAGCCAGTATATTTTGGTAAGCGAGTAGGACGACATCAGCACGACAGCTTCCGGCTTACGGTGCTATGCATCATAATTAGTTTTCCTCGTCAGTCAACTTCACAAGTAATAAGATCAATAGAACTCTAAAACGATTCTCTCTGCATGACTGCCACTGAATAGTTTTTCGAGATATACATGAGCGTAACTAGCCCCAGCTCGGAAGACGGACCTCACCGACTTTGGAAAGATCACTTTTTATGGTGTTTTCTAATCGGTAAATGAATGTGTGTTAAAAGTCCGGCATACACAAAACGTGAGCCTTTGGAAGTTGACCTGTTTCTTTATATCAGTATTAGTACCAAAGACCTTAATTCACTGATAGCATCGTCGCGTATACGATGGTAACAGCTGAGTCCAAGAATGCAACGGACCAATCGGTTGGATACGTCGGATTTGCTCTTTACTGAAGCTTCAATTTACAGTGCTTTGTTTCAATCTAGTAATTTTTATTGATAGCTGCGTCCGTGGGCTGCGTTCCTGTTTTTTCTTTTGGATCATGTCTTCCAACATATTCACCCATGATTCCTTCTCGTTCTGTTGTCAATTTGCTCAGTATCGGACGAGCGGGGAGCCAACAAAAGTTCCCACGAATCGTTGACTGATTTGTCAGGTTCAGTTAAACGCACACAAGGCACACCAGATCAGAATAAATCTCCCGCTTATCCAAGTACACACTACTTTCGTTTCCTCGGTTTCCGTTAACCTATTATTATTGTTTGTTTTTGTGTTCCTTCGTTTTCAAATTTGACCCCGTTTCACGTTCAACTCTTTCCAGTCCACTATTTTCACTATTTCGTTTTATACCATCGCGCTGTTTAGAATTGTTCAATCTACTGCGCAACAGCACACCATCTGAGCTGCAATACATGTCTGGCGCAGGATCTCCCGGCTCGTTATCCTCTCCCTACACTGGTGATTCGAGTCAGGAAGCAGAAAGCGAAGCCGAAAAGCGTCGTCGTGGATCGCGTATTTTGAGTGATAATTCGGACGCATCGGTAAAACTGGAGAAAAGCAACATTATACTGCTTGGACCTACTGGCTCGGGTCGGTTTTTCGCACTCTTCCAAACCATTTTACCGCAAGAATCTATACGTGCATTTGACTTGACTTTTAAATAATGTGACTAATGAACGCTGATAGCGATGAAATCGGGCTTAACAATTAATGAGACATGTTCTTTAGCGTAGTTAATCACGACGAACTTCCACGTTTTCAAACCCGATTACGAATAAGTCATCTGGAGATATCCATAAGTAAAAATCTGGCTCAAAGTCCTGCAGACCGGTGGCTGGCACACGGCGCCCTCTTTCGGTCAACTCCCCGATGCCTTGTTGGTCGAGATTATAAACAGCAGAGTGGTGCATTTGAACAAAAGTTTGGGTAATCAATAGCATCGCGCACTGGCTGACGTTCATCGAGACTTCAATGAGTCGGCTAATCCATCTGTGAAATCAGGTGATTAAAATTGAAGTCAGACGACACTGCTGATTTCTTGTATGTCGAGAAAAATAGAAAAGCCTTGCAAATGAATCGCTTCACACTCGCGATATTTTATCTAGTCAATGTACTCATAAATTGATCAGCTCCCTCGTTTCATATCAGGGCGAAATACTTAATCACAGTTACTCGATACACAAAGTTTTTCATTAATGTTTTGTCTAGCTTTCGTACAGTCGGTTTCTTTGGTCTATCTCACCGCTTCTGTAGACACCACAAACTATAAAATTCAACTCAAGTTACAACAACATCTAGTCGAATTCTTGTTTTTCGTTAAGTATCAAGTGATGCTAAAGATCGCTAGAATGTGACCGATTATCTCCTGTTTCAAAACCCACCTGTCACTCGTTCCCAAACATGTTTTTGTTCATTTAGGTAAAACCTTGCTAGCTCAGACTCTTGCTCAATCATTGGATGTCCCATTTGCGATTTGTGATTGCACCACATTGACCGCTGCGGGTTACGTTGGGGATGACATCGAATCAGTGATTGTGAAACTTCTACAAGATGCTAATTTCAATGTCGAGCGTGCCCAACAAGGCATTGTGTTCCTCGACGAAGTGGACAAGATCAGCCGCCGACTAGGAGGCTCGCAATCGGTACGAGATATTGGCGGCGAAGGGGTTCAGCAGGTACGCACATGCGCCATTTATTTTACTCCATTTCAACGTTTCCGGTGCACAGAAATATCGATTGATGTGACGGTTGTCTGCTCTTTACTTGTTTGTTGCCTTCAACTAAAAAATCGGTGTTTTTCCCAATTCGTGTCACGAGAGTAGTCTTAAAAACGACATCTACGTGACTAACAGCAAACGGTAATACTCGCTGAAACAGCATTCGAAGCCCGATTGTTCGCTGTTTACAGTTCGCATGTAATATGATACGAGTATTTTGATCCTTATCGTATTCACCGCAGAACTGTGCTTACGAAATTAAAAAAAGTTGTGCTGGCTTGACTAAATGATGTCTCAAAGTAAAACTTTGTTATGCCTCGCGCCTCACGTTTAAATCATTCTGCCGTTACTTCACTTTAAAACCAACATACTTTCGTACGATACTTTGAATGTAACCGGAATTGGGTAATCAATTCCGAGAAATGCATGTCCATTTATGGGTCCGAGGTTCACGTACCCTGGAACTACCCGGTTATCTATCAAAATTGTGAAAATCACTCATGCTTTTTCTTTCGCAGCACATCCTAATGACAACCATTATTGTGTTTAAGTTGAGCTACTTCAAGGTTCTCCATTAAGAATAAGGATTTAATCTACTTGTTGCTATATTGACCTGCCAACGGTACCGGACTGGATACGGAGACACGCCGGAGTCTGCCACTTTTCATTTATATCGGTATAGGCCTAGGCAAGCTGGCAGTATCTTATCCCACGAGCGGTCAGCGGTTGTACGGTACTTTGTCTGGATCCTGGCGTTGCAACCATTGTTCATTTGACCTTAACTCATGTTCGATTCGGCCCGAATCTTCGTAGCATATTCCATTTGCCCCGGGTTGCTTTTCTGATCTCGATTCGGTTGTATTCGTTTTTTCACCGTAAATGATTGTCATAGTGATGTCATTCTAATTCTTGATTCATTTGCTTTTGAACCAACCTTTCGCGTCAACCTTCACACATTACCCGTTAATAAGTGATTTCAATTTCTTGACAAGCTTATATCTTATCTAAGTTTTATTCTTGACACCGTTTTGCAGCAGCAGCAGCAGGAAATTACCACAGTCCCTCGAATATAAATAACGCAATCGGTCTATGATATATTCATTTTATCATAACTCTTGACTATTGCTATCTCCAGATTAGTTTTCTGTTCTACAAATCGTCTAAACCGCCCAGTGCACATAGACGATGTTTGACAACCTTACTGTTTTCCGCCTTACTATATTCCTGTTTTTTTATTACCAAGAACCATAGTCCGTCGTTTCGCTTGAAAAATCTTTATGTTCCTGATTTTGTTTGTTTTATCATCGTTGCTGGCATCACTATTAGCTTAGAAACCCAGACCAGTCTCACTGTGCCCGCAGTCTCAGTAATCGTTTCTACTTTCTTTCCGTTCGCAATTCGCACAATTTCTCGAGCAGACTATATGCTCTATAATTTCGTAAGTGAGTGGCGATACGTGGCAGATCAAGCGCACTTCCATTCTTTTGCACGTATGCGTGTGCTCGGTCTATTCATCGTCACATTAGTTGTTAATGTTAATTAAAGCTGATCGATTGGTACTTACAATCTCGCTGCGTTCTCCGTTTCGGCAAGTTTAAACCAGGCAAACAATCCGAATGCGCTCTCGTTGAATCTTATGACCAATACGTTGTTAAAGTGTTTTTTCAGTTCGATCCCTACGTGTCCAGGCATGTAATTAACTTCAAACAGCTCTTTATGAAATCAACTCTATTAACTGTAGTCTCTTGGGTTTGCTCGAACATTTTTAAGCCACTAAACGTTGTCTAACCAAATGCTTGTCATTTGTGCTCGTTCTACTGATCTACTTATTTCTCTAACGCTTTCAGGTCATCAACATTAATTCTAACATCTAAGTTCGAAATGCTAACATCCATCCATACGGGCTGGTGAATTTCGTTACACAATAACGCATCTCGTGACTTGTTGACTGCTGTTTAATCGTTTTACGTCATGTGTTTCTTCGGCGACACGTTCTCATCGATAAAGCTTGCACAGCGTGCTACTGGCTCATGACTTCATGCATTTTGTTGTTTTGCACGCGAGTTTACGCATTAATGCGCAGCAAACATACGTCAATGTACCTACTTTGTATGCTATCTGGTTCCTCTTCGTTTACGCGTTATTAGCTTTTCCTACTAGCGCCTTGATATGCTATAAACTCCGCTTTTTTCCTGCCACTGTTGGAGTAACTGTACGAATCAATCCTCCTCAGCTGGTTTTGCCTCAAAATGTGGACTTTGATTTCGTAAACTATATTGTATTGCATCGCGATTTCTATGTTTTGGAGAGAAGATGCCTTTCCTGTTTCTTTTTTCAAACAATGAAGTTAGCTTGTAATATGGTCTGTGAACATATATTACGCTCTTTTATTCACGCTTCACTGCTCGACCTTATTGTGTTGTTTTAATGATACTTCTATTTCGTCTCAGCTTTGTTCTGTTGATGATACTTCACCATTGTTCCGTGCAAATGCTTGTTCATCAGCACTCAGAAGTTTTATGATAGAAAAAGCAAACAGCTTGACAAATACCAAGATGATGGGGCATATGAATCAAAAGCATATAAGCTTTCGTGAGATGATAAAGGCAGTCACATAGCGCATGGCTTGACGTGTATTGATCGAGCTTTGAGTGAAATCTGTGACAAATTCCGCTTTCTTCCCACATGGCGTTCCAAGTGAAACAGATAATAAGCGAGTAAAAATGATGGCGATTATTCAATCGAGAATGTGGGATGCTCAAGGTGTTTGAGTGTTCGGATAAGGTTCTTGCAGTTTAATAAGTGGATAAGAGTGATTTTCTGCATGCAGAATTTTACCGGTCCAATGTTAAGCCTCTCGGGTGCGTTGTTATGTAAAATCTTGTGGTTTAAATTCGGACATTCGTTCATGGATTGGCGAATTCTTCTTTGTTTCACGATGTAGCACGGAAGGGTAATCGTGCAGTAATTGTATGCTGTGCTAAATTGATTTGCTGCTGCAGTGAGCTGCATGCGAAACCCGCTGGAGTCTCGTTGCGATTTCTATTTCTATTTTCATTTCTCTTACCTGTCTAGACCCGGGTAACCTGAAAGTTCATTAACCCAGGTGCAGTTTTTCACTGTGCGTCACTTTGCCTGTGCAGCTTACGTTGTGCTAAATTGATTTGCCACCGGTAGTGAGCTGCGTGCGGATGCACGCTGGAGTCTCACTGCAATTTCTATTTTTATTTCGCATATCTATCTAGGCCTAGGCAACCTTACAGTATCATAGCCCACAATCAGTCTATGACTGTGCGTCACTGTTCCATACATACATCTATACATACTGCTTAATCAAATCTTAGTAAAAAAGAAGGTTCTTGGTCACATTTACTACGCACAAGAGAACTACTTTACATCGCCTTATTTAAAAAAAGCATTTCTAATGACTGTTTATTATTATTATTATTATTATTATTATTATTATTATTATTATTATTATTATTATTATAATTATTATTATTATTATTATTATTATTATTATTATTATTATTATTATTATTATTATTATTATTATTATTATTATTATTATTATTATTATTATTTCCAATCGTGATTTTGTGCATCCTGATCACTCAATTGTGCAATGATTTCCATTTTCGACATTACTTCAATCCACGTAATGGTTATATTCGCCGCCTCTCAATTGGTTACCTTTTCACAGGGAATGCTCAAACTTTTGGAAGGTTCCGTCGTCACGATCCCCGAAGCCAAAGGTTCACGAAAGATTCGCGGTGAAACATTTCAAGTGGATACTACGAACATTCTTTTCATCGCCTCTGGTGCCTTTACCGGGTTGGAGAAGATTGTGGGCAAGCGGAAACATAAACAGGTGAATAATGTGGCAGTGTGACTCATGGAACCGAATACTATATTCTATGCTGTACGAGTGCAAATTGTGTGAAACTCGTTGCCCGGTATGGTTGATAAAGAAGCGAGGGAGTCTAGATCGAGGATGCCTTGATTTCCGCCTCGAGGGTGTAATGGGTTTCCGTGCATATCTCAAGTGACAATTCACTGATTGTCCACCGGTATAGCTTCTCCACGGAGTCAGTAAATGACTTATTTCGGAGCATCGACTTAGTGCTTGTTGCTCTCCATACGCTTAGGTATTTGAACAGCGCTTAATTCATAAGTGTATAGTAATATCGGTGTTGCATAGTATTATAGTACGATATATTACATTTTAAAGAGATATAGCCTTTGGTATAGTTCATATTAGTATTTGACCTTTAATATATAATGGAGTGTGCGGGTTTTTGTTACGAACTTGTCTATGGATGCCATTCGACATTTCCGCATGCTGTCGTTCGCGATCCGGGTACCCTTTGAGGCTTCCACTTACGATTGACCTGTTTCCAATTCAGTTTTTCATGTCATTCACCCTTTCTAAGTGTAATAGTATCGTCGATGCAGTCGCTTTGCACCGCTCGCCTCCGGGTTAAACGTTTCAAGTTCGTTCTTTCGGCGAATCAACTTAATTAACTCGTGTGCCTCAGCACTGTATCCAAATTAACTAACGCTTAATGGCTGTGGAAATATTTTCAATGTGTCAGCCAATACATCTATCTGGATTTATGCGTTTAGGCTCTTGATTATTAAATTTCATAGATAAAAAAAGCTGCCCATTGTTTTGTGTTCTATGCCTATGATGAGCATTTTGCTTTCGTGATCTAACTAAAGTAAATTTGCCTTCAGACGTCTTCGATGTTGTTGTTGTTGAACTCTTTCGGTTGATGTCAGCCACGGATTTACATCACAAACGCATGATGATTTCATACTCCGCGGCATTTAGGATGACTAAAGAGTCCGATTCGGAAGTGACAATCTCTCCCAAAGCGATGGACAGTACTCGGTCGGTCATCGTCAGTTACACGCCGACGGCGTAATCTGCGTTCAACAGCCAAGAGCTGTATCTGCTCTTCCACAGCTTGAACACTGCGATCTAGGCCTGGGCAACCTGAGAGTATTTTAGCCTACGTGCACTCCGGAGCAACCACTAGTGTTCGTGGACGGTCAACCGCTCAGTGAGGTTACAGATACAGTCTACCTTGGGAGCAAACTGACTGTAAATGGTGACTGTGAAGACGAGGTCAGGAGAAGGATCGGGAAGGCGAACCAAGCATTCTGCAGGCTGAATTCCATTTGGAAATCCTCCGCTCTCAGCATTAACACGAAGATCAGACTCTGCAAGAGCAACGTTCTGAGTGTGTTGCTGTATGCATCGGAATGCTGGAAGACGACCGCTGCCATTGAGCGCAGAATGAACGTGTTTCAAACTAAGTGCTTGAGAAGGATTCTACGAATTTTTCGGCCACACACCATTTCGAATGAAGAGCTCCTGAGAAAAACTGGTCTGGAGGTGGTATCTACCGTAGTCAAAAGACGACGGTGGAGATGGTTCGGTCATATCTGCAGGATGGATCCCAGTTCGCATACGAAGGTAGCCATTCACTGGCATCCGCAAGGTAAACGAAAAGAGGACGGCCCAAGGAAACTTGGCGCAGAACGTTGGAACGCGAACTACATGCACAAGGATTCACGGTGCAGACGGCAACGGAAGCAGCGGCAGACCGGAACCACTGGCGTGAGGTTGTCTTCGCCTGATGTGCCACCCGGCACGGAGAGGACTGAGCTAGCTGAGCACTCTCTCTCTCTGCGCGGCACTTTGCCAGGATCAGGCGTGTGATTCCATACCATATCTTTGCACAATGCCTCCAAAAGGAGCGGTCAAGAACAACGCGTAAGATCAATGTCGAGAGTTTTCATATATCTTTTGCACACGTCTTTGTACCGCATTCAGCTTCCATTCGTGTCTTGCGTGGGTAGTCCAGGTTTCTCTGCCTTACAGTAAAGCATTTAGTTCGCACACGCTGTATGCCAACATCTTTGTCAACTTGCGGTTGCCCAGATACCAGAGTTCAAACGATGACAAGCCGGCATCTGCCTTGTCAATCCGCTTATCATTCTCCATGTCTAGTTAGAGGTTGTGCGCAATGTTGGAACCTTTGGACTTGCTCATGCTGATTGTTAGCCCAGTCTTTGCATGCCGAAGAAAAACAGTCTATTAGCGACTGGAGGTGTTGTTGAGAGTGAGCAATAATAGCTGCATCGTCGGCAAACAGCAGGACGCGGATTAGCACCGTGGTGTGTGATCTCAAATGGTTCAGGTTGAAAAGCTTGCAATCACATCGCGTGCGTAAGTAAATACCTGGTTTCGTTTTCAAAGCTAGAACACCCTTGTTTGACGCATCGGCGAATTTTAAAAAAACTTCTGAACTGCAACCGTTAAAATGGACTGAGCCCTTCATGGCAGAGTGTAAGAAAATATTGAGCTTGAGCAGTCTTGGAGGGCAGCCTATATGATCAAGCATTTTGAAAAGACACCGTGCCTGCTTACGTGGTCGAATGCCTTCGTTTAACCAATAAAAACAATGTATATTGGCAAACGCAGTTCCAGACACTTTTCTTGAAGTTGTCTTAGAGAGAAGGTCATGTCTACCGTTGATCTTTCCTTGCGGAATCCACATTGAGATTCGGAGTAAACTCTATCAGATAAAACTTGTAGCCGGAATTGTAAGACTACCAAACAATTTGCCTACAACATTTAGAACGGAGATTCCTCTGTAATTGTTGCAGTCGCCTCGATCACTCTTATTCTTTAATAAAGTGATGATCTTGGTTCCTAGCATCTCTTGTGGGACACACTCCTCCCGCCCGCACTGAAGAAGCAAATGGTGAAGAGTTTGTAATAATGCTTTTCTACAGCATTTAATGATCTCAGGTGGAATTTCGTCGTCACCAGGGGCCCTATTCGCTAAGCTACCGATTGCTCCGGTGAGTTCATCAATAGTAGAGTTATAGTATGGTATGAAAGCACAAGTCTGATCCAGCCAAAATGCCGCACAGTCCGAGACTGCACGCAGGCTAAGATACTGACAGGTTGCCCAGGCCTCGACAGATATGAGGCGGGAAATAGAAATGGTAGTGAGACTCTAGTGTGTTTCAGCATGCAGCTCACTACCGTTGGCCAATCAAGAGTAGAGAAGGTATGTAAGTGTTCAATGGTTGGCAAGCGCTCAACATTTTCAAGTGCATGCGATAAAACCATACTGTCCCTAGTGTATAGAGAGGAGAAGTGCTCTACCCATCTTTTCATCTGCTGAGTTTTATCGACAGTCGTGTTACCAAATACAAAATTAATGGAAGCCTTTTTAAGTTTAATTGAATCATACTTACCGTGAAAATGTTCAGTATCCGCAACTTTTAGATACTGAGGCTAATTTTAGTCTAATAATGATTTGCACATCATATTGCAGTCTGTTAGACCTTATTTCTAGCTGCTCTTAGAAGTCGTAAGTTTTCGTCTGTTGGCATACCTCTGGACTTCAAGAATGCTAACCGTTTCGTCCAAAACAACAGTCATCTCAGAAGCTTTGGCTTCAAACCAGTCGCTCGTTCGAGCTTTCTTCGGAACGTAAGTAGAAGGTGCAACTCGGCATATGCAGCTTTTTCGCGATTCCCAATTTTCTGAAGCCGATTCGGTTGTAGTTGTTTTTTTGAACTTCTTTGTGAAGGCTTTTACAAATCGCGCAGCTAGATTAGGTTCTCACGTGCGAATGACGCAGACAATTTGACGTGGTGAAATCTCGTCTGAAGAAACTTCAGTTTAGCACAAACAAGTTAACGGACAGTGTCGAAGTCCGCGCTTTGATATGTTCCGGTAAGGAGTACGCTTCCGAATTAGTTTGCCTAACAAGAATAAGATGCTTAGTGCGAGGATGTTTCCAAGAGACTTTATACTGTTGCTTTGTTTGAAAGAGTGTATGGCAGTTAAGCATTCGATACGTGCTACCGGTGTAATGCTGTCTTTGATTATGACTGACACAACGGCTGAACTATGTGCATCGTTTTAAAAGGCGTTGTCTATTGTCGTTTGTTCTACGTACTCTGAACTTTCGTAGACTGGCCAAGACTCGTGTTCTGCATCAACTCTTGCATTGAAATCACCCAATACAACTACATAGTTTTCATGGGCACGTTTTTCAGGACTGTGGTAAGGCTATGATAAAAGCGTTTTTTTCTGCAGGCGTCACGGAAAGCGTCGGTGCATAAACGTTGACGAGCGTAATGGTACCAGTACTGCACTTCACATTTAGAGTCCAAATCCGTTCGCTCCAGCTGCTGCTTGGTTCTACTGCTTTTAGTAGACTGTTTCGCATGGCAAACCCAACTCCATGCAGTTGAGGTTCATGAGAGCCGCCTTTCCAAAATTAATTTTAATCTCTTTCTGTTAGCATACCAATGTCTGGGAACCGCGCCTTCGACGAATCAACGTAAAAGCATTAACTCTCAGCTAACTCGAATAGGGATTATTTCGGAATTTGGGATTCGGTTTTCCATTAGCCATCTAGGCTAGGATGCCAGTTGTGTTTGTTTAATTAAATGAGTTCCACCAGTCTTCGAGTAGCCACCTAAGCAAGTCTGGAACTATATTTGGTTGCCAGATGCCATCCAAGACAATTATATGGAGCATTTTAGAAGTAATGTCTTATCTCCACTGCCTCTTTAGTCAATGTAATCCGTGAAACAAAATGTTCGCGCACCTTCATGCTGATTTTGTTGTGAAGTGTGCTACAGTTTTACGTTTATGCAAGCATCTCGTCAACCGTTTCATCTCGGTCTGGCGCTGAATTCATCCTTGCCACAAGGTGTAAACTTGTAAGCAATCGTTGATAGGGTTGGCACGCTCAACCTTTGTTCAATCGCAAGTGCCAACACACACGTAGATGCGATGAAACCCGTGTTCTTGAAACAAAAATCCATATTGTATCTGACCGAACAGGTTGGTCGTGCAAATCTTATCCAACTGTTTTCCAAGTTCACACAAGCATTCCATACATGCTACCGATGTAATGTTGTCTCTCATGATGGTGATGATGACACGTTCACACCTTATTTCTGCACTATTTCAAAGTATGTGGATCCTGATTCGACTGTCCCTACCTGATGAGTGCAAACAGCACAGAACCGGTCGTGAGGTGTGTGCGTGTGTGATGGTGATGCATGCAAATTGGGATATTTGTTTGGAATCAGTTCGGCGCATGGTTGCACTTATTGAAGAATGTCGCTACAGCATCGTTTTACAATATTTTGTTTTTTAGACGGTGGGCTTTGCCGATCTTACCGAACTGACCGAGTCTAGGACTTCCAGATCTTCCGGGGCGAAAACTTCTGGGTTTGAGTTGGACGGTGGACTGGAGACCACGGCAACCGAGGAGAATGTCGAACGCGACAGTTTGCTGCAAGAAGTGGAAGCTCGGGATTTGATCGAGTACGGTATCATTCCGGAATTCGTGGGTCGCTTCCCGATCATCACCGCGTTGCATTCGCTGGACGAGAACATGCTCATTCGCATTCTCACCGAACCACGAAACGCCTTGCTCAAACAATTCCAAATTCTATTCAATATAGACAAGGTAAATTTTGGTGTTAAATTCATTTTTGGTTTCCTGTCGATTAAACGGCACACATTTTACCTTCGATATTCGTACTTTTTAGCGCCTATTTGTTTCTCATACTTTTTTCATCTGAAGTTAAATCTTGAATGGTATGGTATGGTATGGTATGAAAGCACAAGCCTGATCCATGCACACTGCCGCACAGACAAAGACTGCACGTGGGCTAAGATACTGTCAGGTTGCCCAGGCCTAGGACAGATATTAGGTAGGAAATCTATTATTATTATTATAGATTATTTTGACCACTAGGACACTAAACCTATGGCCTCATGAACTGGATATAAAATACTGGCATATCTCTTGGATGCTTTACACAACTTGTTTATTCCGATCGAAACCTACAATTAATCCACTCCCCATTTGTATCAGATTATTCCTTGGTCAATTTCGAGTGATTCATGTATTAGAAGTTTGTGATTACTACACGTGTCGCTAACATTTTTACTCTTCCACAGAACTGTGACACTTATCGGCAGTCGATAATAGCCACTTTTTTAGACTTCAAAGTAGCATTTGATTCAGTCGATCAAAATGTCATTTTCAACATTTAGCGGGTGCAAAGTATGTCAACATACTGCGCGCTTTTTATACTCATGCTTCTGGATGTGTTAGGGTTTGCAACCACCTTTCACCCAAATTCCTCGCCGCAAGTGACGTCCGACAAGGATATTCGATTTCTCCGTTTTTGTTCATTTTTTGTATTTATGTATTTATTTTCGGAGTTCACATAATACCAGGAGGCAAGTTTCTGGACTTGGACTATGCTGATCCTATAGTTCTGCTGTTCGACTCGTATACAGATGCATTGGCTAAAGTGAACAAGTTAGCTAATATTGTACGCCAGAATTTGGAATGCGTTTTTCACTTTCTAAGAGCAATGTTGCACTTCAGGATTTATCAAACAGCACTTTATTACTTAACAATCAGGCGCCTGAAACTGTGGATCCTTTCACGTATCTCGGTAGCTGTATCGATAATTAATAGTCATTTCGATTCGTGCCAGAATACATACATACTAGGAAGACATTAGTCATTTCACAGAGCATCTATTCCCCCACAGGTGGGATATTATATATTTTCCTCAACGTCTGGCATCAATGTAAATTACCCAGTGGTGGCACGTTACGAAAATAATGGACTAAACCCATATCGATGTTGTCATGGTGACGGATTAGAGCTGCTTTCGAATCCTCCAAAGCGTACTGCAATTGCTTTCTACTTTTTTCTACCACGTGTTGCTTGACAAATTAGTCGACTGTAAATCCCTGGCCAACAACGAATAACGTGTTGCGATTCTTTTCCTCATTATTTCACTGATTTATCTTCACCGATATCATCAATCGTTTACGGTTGTCCGAACTTGCGCGGCTAATGCCTCATCCGATCCTGTTTTGTCGTTTTTTCCAAACTCGCTACGGAACACTGCTCGTTAGTTTTATCACTTCCAGTTTATATCGTAGAGGTCATGCCATATTTCTAAAACCCTTCATGACCCTCCATCGCAGTGTGAATTGAATGTCACCCCGGCGGCGCTCAGGGCCATTGCTAAAGAAGCCTTGACCCAACGTACCGGTGCTCGTGGTCTGCGATCAATTCTGGTTCGTTCACTTTTGTTTATCCTTGTCCCCTTCCTCTCTGTTTGACGCGTTCTCTGTTCAACGAGTGGTTCATTCACATCGTGTTCTCTTCCCCTTACAGGAAAATCTCTTGCTTCAAGCACGATATGAAGTCCCAGGCTCCAATATATCTTCTGTGATAATTACCGAAGAGGCTGTCCGTGGTCAGAAACAGATCGAGTATCGTTACCGTTCGGTTTCGTCCGCCTCTGGATTATGATCATCACAACTTTCGCTTCACAATGAGAACCAGTCACATTTTTTCGCGAGACTACAATCAGATTCGTCACATTTCTTCTTCTCCTCCTCCTCAGTCATGAGCTAACTCTCTTATTTGACCACCTACCCCAAAAGTATTTTTTTCGTGTCTAGTCGGCACGTTATTCCCAGATGAATTGTGGTGGATGTGTGCGTGTTTCTAATGTTTCTTTCGACCTGAACTGGAAGCGTGGCTGCCACCTTTCCTTTCCTCCACCTCTCATTGTACTCCTAAGCCTTTCACTCACTCCGACCGATGAGGCGTCGCTTCTCGGTGTTTGGTTTGCAGTGTTGCTTTTTGCAGCTATGTACATGTGAGAATTATTTTTGTCCACATCGAAACTAATTTTCTATCATAATGTATTAGTTTCATTTTTGTGTGCACATCATCAATTGTTGAAAATAACACTAGTATTTAAGTTGATTATCTATAACACGGCATAGTTTTCTTCTATTTCATCAATTTTTCAACTCTCGTTAGAATACACACTGGTGGCGCAATTTGATACTCGTACCAGATTTAATGTGAAATATATTGCAGTGATTCGTCTTATGAACGCTTCGCATTAATCAGAATTATCATTTTTAGACGATACTCCACCGGAAATATTCTTTCTCTGATTTATGTCAACGCTCACGCCGTTAATTAGGGAGCATTTTCATATGCTCCACATTTCGTGCCGTTATATTTATTATCGTCTGAGTATATGTCTAAAAGCACTTCGTCTAGATCGCATGGAAGTATTTCTCTGTTTAGCAAATGTCTACTCAGTGATTTAAAATAACATGGATTAGCAAGGTCACTCAACTGAGATACGACTTTGACTGATTGTACAAACTCGAGTGCACAACATATCATCACCGGTGTATCAATTTGTTTAAATAGGAACCATTTCTTGTTCAATGGACAACTTTGCAAACAAATGGAAGATTTAGCGATGGGGTCACCTATTTCAACAGTGCTAGCAAATAGGTACATTGAGCATTTCGAAGCGAAAGCTCTGAAAAATGAAGGTTTTCAAACAAGATATCATAGCGTCCCGTTGACGATACATTTGTGATCATAAAAAGTGTCAGGTTGGAAGCATTCCATAGTCGCCTCAATAACTTGGATCAAAGCATCCGGGTGACAAAAAATTGAGTCTACGGAATGGACACCGGTCATTTTTTGCGTTTCATTTGCGAGATGACTGACAGTTCACTCTTATCAAAACGATAAGCACGAGTAAAGCTACACATTTTTAAACTACTGTGGTCCGGATTCCAATGGGATAACTCATGTTTTAAATAGTCTAAATTTTCTTTTAAAAAATTCTGTATATTATGCAAATAATAATAATCACGTAGTTAAAATATTATCCGACTTTATCTTGATGCATCGAAGTGAAAACTGGCAGTTTTACTTGAAAACACGTAAACGTGCTACTTTCAAATTGTGAGTAGAAGGAAATGTTTAATTTCTTGGCGGGCTTGTGTATCTCATATTTTCATTATCAACGCATTTTTATGGAGCAAACCAAACCTGACGCTTACGTGCACGTAAGGTTCGTATTCATTCAATGACTTTGAAAGAAATTAAAAGTGCCTTTGCATCACTTCTTTTGCACTATGAATTCAGTTGCATAAAATATAAGGAGTTGCTTTTATCTGTATTTATTATTGTCAGGTTACTTAGGGTGTAGGCTGCATGCATAAACTCTATTTTCAATGCGTGCATGGGTGTTCCTTAACGCAAGTTTTGTTAAGTGTATTCCGTTTGTTTAACACAACACATTGACTTCATTATTTATTGAAATCATAATTTCGAAATTAAGCTCGACGAATCAAAATACGACAGTTTCAAATTTACTCAGAACCCTTTCGAAGTTTGCATTCGATTCGGAACACTTCACTGTCAAATATCCAGATTGTTTGATAAAACATTTTTTACCATTAACAAAAGCTCATTTGCATGCAGCGCACAACCAGTTTCGTGCTGTTTGCACTCATCAGGTAGGGATAAAATGATCAGGTTTCGCATGCGCTAACTGAACCTAATCTTAAAGTCATGTGACTGAAATTTGACGAGAATCAGTCTGACCAAGAATGGCGATTAAACTATAATTCATCATTAAATTTTATTCTGTTGATCACTGTGAATTATTCAAGTAATATGTGGCCAATGATTTTTCAACAGGCCAGAATGTATTTACAACGGCGAAAGATTGCTTAGCTCGTGCTCACAGAACAGACTCTACCTTGCCAGCACTAACTTCTGCCATTCGAAGCGTCAATGCTCCACCTCGAAATCACCATCGGCGGCCTAGTTCACGCAAATTGACCATCTTGCCATTAACTGTTCGTGGCGAGGACGTGCGCAAGATCGGCGTTCATACTGGGGTACCCTCTAGACTCCGATCATGCGTTAGTCTGTGCTAAGCTTTCGATGTGTTTTGGCGGGAAACGTCAAAATGCAGCTGTTTGTGAACAGGCTTTATGCCCCTCCTGTTCCCAGGGAGTTTCATCCCATTGTCAGTTTGCATCTTTCTTGAGTTCCCAATATTGTGCTGATGAACAATAGAGTGGGATACCAACCACCTTGGAAACCGCCACGTTGGATTGTTGCGGGCTGACTTCTTATGTAGCTCAACACTGGGATTCTGCAATTTCGCTCCAGCTAATGGAACAACGCCGGTTGCTTTCTGCTGATAGCATACATGATGCGTCACGAAGGCTTATTAAACGTAAACTGGTTTCCAGTTGATAATCGACTGGGAAAGTTGGCGGAGTTCTGAAGATGAAGAAATGGAAATGCGGCAGCTGTATACAATTTAAGACAAATGTTTTAACATGTCAGAAATATTGGAGGCGGGTGACCATGCATCATTGAGCTGATACGTGAAGTAGATGGTTCACCATTTTTTAGCATGCAAAAGCGCATGGAGCGATGGACAGAACATTTTGAGGCACAGTTTTACTGGCCTTCAACACCCACTGATTTTGAGGATACGGAACGCTGTACTCCATGGTCGATTTCTCTTGAGGTTCCGACTCAATCAGAGATTTACAATGTACTCCGGGGCCTGAAGCGCCATAGGGCATCCGGTGCTGATGCCTTGGTGGCCTAGATGTTCAACGATGCCGGTTTCGCTCTAGTTTACGCGCTTCAAGCGCTGTTTGCCAGCATAAGGGCTGAGGAACGCGTTCCAATCCTTTGGAGAGTATCAGTAATTACTCCGATTTTCAAAAATGGACACGTGGTTTCTGCGAAAATCATCGGAGTATCAGTCTCATTTCAGTATCTCCTGAAATGCTGGCCTCCATCCGGCTTCACCGATTGAGTAACAAACGGGAAGAGCAAATCCGTGAGGAGCAAACTCGGTTTCGTGCCCGTCAATGGTGCATAGATCAAATCGCACGCCGTCGGTTACTGGCGCAACGCATTTCGTAAGCCAACTATCTTGTTGTTCCTTGACATCCGAGCGGCATTCGATTCAATCAATTGAGAAAGTTTCTGGAACTGTCTGCTGAGATATGGAGTGCCCGAGAATTATGTTCGGATCTTGAGAGCATTATATTGCCAAACCTCGGGCAGGTTCGAGCGTACGGAAAATTGTCTTCCTCGTTCAATATCTCCAGCGTGGTGTGGCATGGCTGCCCTATCTAGCTATTCCTTTTTAACTACGCGATCGACGATGTCTTAAGGATAGCTTCAGCTGGTCTGGTGGGCGCAGGTTTTAAACTTCTGCCAGTTGAGAGATCTTCCGACGTTGAACATGCGAATGACATCGCAATTCTGGGAGATGACCCGCATATAATGCAACAAGCCCTGGATCGCCTGGCAGGTGAAGCTTCAAGGTAAAACACTTACCCAGGACAGTTATCTGAAGCAGTTATCTTCCAGACCTAAATATGTGCGATGTTAATCTTGAATTGGTCGGCAGCTTCGTTTACCTTGGAAGTTGTATCTCTGCTGCGGTTGTGTCGAGTACGAGATCTCACAACGTGTTCGCAAAGCGGGTGTAAAGTTTGCTAAACTTCGCCATTTGTGGCGTTGAAGGGATGTTTTTCTCCGCCCGCAGTGGTGCGTGCTACACTCCTTTATGGCTGCGAAACCTGGTCTATCCGAGCGGAAGATGCCCGTCAGGTTTCTGTTTTTGTCGCCAGTTGCCTGCGGAGGATTACTTGCAGCATTCCGTACCAAATATAGATGTCTGCAAGCGATATTAGTACGAAAAGGAAACGGACTGAGTGAAATGCTGATGTTGGCTCTTTTGCGATGGTTTGGACATATTTTAAGAATGCCTCATCACCGGTTACCGTACAGCGCCTTATTTGCAGCTCTTGGTAGATGCTGGGAGAAGCGATCGAGTGGCCAGTCCATGACGTGGTGCGGTAGGCTGAAGAAACTCACCGTGGCGCTAAGCTTAGTGGAGCGTATCCGTTTGCCTAGGTGGGGTCCAAAAGATCCAACTTATAGTTGGCTGGATACTTTACGAGATATGGCTACAAACAGAAGTCAGTGGAGCCAGTGTATTTTATTATGTCATAATTTTTTTATCCTGTATTATTATATTATATTTGATGATAAATCCAAAATATCACAAAATCGCATGTGGTGAAAATACAATAGCAAGCTGCTTTTTCCGCATTTGGTTAAGCATATTCCGCTTGACCGCTTTCCCTTTATCACGCTCTTGCTTATCTGCTTTTCCTGCTTCATATTGCTTGGCACCTTATCTCGCTTCATGTGTGTGTTTCAATATGATGATTACGATGACTTAAAATGGATTGATTTGATTTTTCCCATGAAATGATTCGTCAACTATCGTTATCAGGTTTCTGAGTTATTGTTTAACATTTGAAGATACTGTCCGCGAATGTTTTGAACTGAATGACATCACCCCTTGTGCTAAGTTGATTACAAATAGTATTTTCAGTTATTTCGTTTTATAAATGAATAGATACTGAGCAACTTGATCGTGTTTATACAACCGCATATTTTCATAAAGTTTCGGTGTAATTGCGTTGTTTAGAAAGTATCGTTCTTTTGTTTTGTCTGTAACCCAATCCAATCTGCTGTTTTCTGATACAAATCAATACACGGAAAACAAGTGGTGAGCTATGTCACAGAAATTCAAACTGGATACGTGCTTTGTGATTTGCTTCTTATGAAGATTATTATCTGTTCGGAGGCTCATGTCCGTTGAATCCATTTTTTTTCTTTTAACCATGTGTAAGCAGCAAGATTAATTTTGGGGAACCAATTTTTTATTGATACTACTTTTTTAACCGATATTTCAATCATATCACGCGACCTGTTTCGTACGTTCTACGCTCAGCCGGTGATAACCGAAATATCATGTTTTGAAACTCGTTCCCCGTAACGACAAAATAACTCGACTATCTAAGTAAATTAAAGAGTTGATCACAAGTATGCTGGTTAAGATTACACGGAACTTTTTCAAGAAGACTGTCAAGATTTTTACTTGAACTTTGGTTACATCATTGCTTTTGCGCTAATTTTTATTTTCAATTGAGATCTAATTTCCAAAGACCAAGTAATGGTGAAGTTATTCTGATTTTAGTCTCTTTTAATTTTTTAGCGAATATGTAAAATTTCGCAATCAAGGGATCGTCTATGGAACATGGGGAAGTGCCTTAAAAAATCTCAACGCGAATTTACCTGGGCTTGCTAATAGTTTTTTCGAAATATTTTAACCTCCTCTCCCTCAACGATGTAATATATGACTCAGAACGTTAATACACATTTGATTTTTCGCTTAGAGAGGTAACTTGGAAAGATGGATTTCATACGCCTCACTTGCATTGTGTAGTAACTTTACGTAGACTGGATTACCCTCCGTTATTTTTAGCGGCGAATCGCGTTATATCGATTTTAGTGTCAGGAAACCGTGTTATGACTAGTTCTAGAAAACAGCTGATTACATTTGTTTCAATCACATTGCAAAAGCAACAGCGCGTTACTGAACTGAGTACTGCGTTGTCCTTCCTTTGGTGAAGTATAGATTTGTGAACGGTGCACAAAATCAAGATTCTCGTAAATTAAGATGAATTTATTACACTGTACATTTAACATACAAAATATTGTTATTAGCTCAAGTTTCATCATAGTTTCAGGGGTAGTAAAATACGACTGGATTACCTTTGCTCAGGATAATTCAATCTGAAAGCTTTACAACGATATTCGAACGACAATTTGGAATCTGTGTTGCGATTAATGCGGGTACGAGTTTTGCTGTGAGTACTTCATTCGATTTACATCGGTGTGTAACGGTGTGCTCCTTTGATTTACTTGATTCGGTACAACGGTGTTAAATGGTGCACTGATCTGGCTCACCGAACGACTGCATCGCCTGGCTGCTGGACCGCTTCTATATAATGATCTTTTATGTCTTTCCGGACTTTTGCTTTTGCATACTTCGGGGCTGCGTTGTTTCTCATGCTCTTCACGTGCACTGCTCGATCCACACATAAACAAACTACTGATACTCGAGGTGTTGCGGAAACTGTACCGCTGGTTTTCTGTGTCCTCGGGGGCGCTCACGCTTCGCAGACTTCTTCGTACATCTGGACGTCCAGTTACACAGCCAAGTTCATTTGAACTTAAATTACCCTCAATTGACGGCATTCGTGTTTCTGACTTCGCTTTCAATTGACATCGATCAGACGAATCGGCCCTAGTTGCTCTCTCATTGCTCATTTCGTTGTTCACAAATGATCTTTCTAGTCCAATGACTCCAACGGACGCCCGTTTGTTAACTGCGTGCTTTGCAATATAATCTACGCGATTTGTGTAATCTTCCAAAATTGACGGTCCAGCCTGAAAAGATGTATGGTAGTAAAGCGCATAGTTGTAAAACACATAGTCTGAGTGAACATGCTTATTAGCATGTTGCTAGTAGAGGCAGTTCACAGATCGATCATTTATGCTCACACATCAGCCATCGCCGCATAGTAAATTCTGGTTATCCATGAATCAGCTGATAGCTGATTACATGATCGCGATAAGATCGACACATCAAACCGATATACTTTCACCGAGTCGCGCAATTAACATGTGTACGCACCATTAATTAATATTAATACATCGTTCAACTCGTGTTATATGTTTGCCGACAGAAGTTGAGAAAATAAATATTGCAGTGGTTATTGGTTTATCACAAGTTTATCACAATCGAAACTACCCAATATGCAAATTCGAAGTTCTACAATGAGTGATTGGAAAGTGGTATAAGTATACAACTTATACTTGAAAGCTACTGTTAAATAGGAGTCTTGTTACGAATCACGATGTTTAAATACAGAATCACTGAGTGATTCTCGGTCGAACGCTCAAGGTGTTTAAAATGAACAATGTATTTTGGTGCTCTCCGTAAAGTGTAAAATAATACTCATTCCCTTCATGGGTTTATTTTTGATCACTTACCAGAGCCAATCTCAGTAGAGAACACCAAATTCGCAATGTTTCTTCACTGGAGGCGCAGAAATGAATTGTGCAAATTGTGTCCGTCGGTTGCGAGGAAAACGCCTTTAAACAATATGAATGAATGTTCTGGTAATATATATTAAAATCAATTTCTGTTAAATAATATGTTTCATTCAAGTGAATTAATTGTTCAATTTTCTTGATCATTTAAAAATAATATAGCGAATAAAGCTGTATTGGTTTTTTTACAACCTATTAAGTTATAACTGACTGGCTGATTGCTTAAAACGAGGCTGTGCGATTACCGTTGATGGATGGTAGGCACACTTTCAAAACTGAGATTACTGTTGAATAAAGTTAATACAATCAACACTGGTTTTGACATGGAAATTCAACTTTAGCTCCAAAAAGTATAGTGTGTTAAGCGGTTGAGCAAGGAGCGTAACTATTGCCATTGGATAATGGCAACTAAAATGTCAAGAGTTTTATAGAGACAGACGTAAATATCTTGGTTAGACACATGAATGTGATGTTTCCAAAGCAATAGATGTTCACATCTTCTATTTTGTGCCATCTGGTCGTGTAATATTCTGTGTTGTAGTTAAGAACTATTGCCGAGCTTGTTACACATGAGATAATTCGCTTGTGAGCTGTGCTCTGATACATAAACGATAAAAAGTCTCACTGAACCTAATCTTACTGTCTACACCTGATGACGACAGACAGCCAGGTAAAGCGGTTCTGGTATGTAAGTGCGTGGTATGGGATCAACACATTACATTAGAAACAATAGCCATCTATGAAGCTTTCAATTCATGAATTCGGATTTAAAGTTATTAACGTTAATACCCTTACTGGAAATTTAGCCAACTAACGAGTCTGATGTTAACCACAAGCTCAGTATGGTGCACGGTAATTCTTGGGCTTGAGCAAATGCGGGTATACGTTTGTCCTATAGAAACAATCCCTATTAATTGACCTTCATTTCTTGCGCGATTTCAGTAAATAGTTCATGAATAAGCAATAACTTCCATGACGCTACTCATGACAAATGGCACAGTTCATGGGACCAATTAACATCAAAGTGAATATTGTCAGAGACTTGCCAAGCGGATTCATCGTCACCTATATTCTATTTTGTGTGAAAAAACCATAACCAGCTGTTTCATTACAGTAATATTGCATAAGAAGCCTCAATGTTGCGCTTTTTCGTGTACAAACGGATTCTCAAAATGATGGCTGAGTATTATTTTTTAACAAATTAGAAATCACAGTTCGTGAATGCTCTCGAACCAGTGATCAGCATTTTTGAGGGTAGAGTATGTGAAAAAAGTAAACAGAAAAGACCGAGTACTAAGCTCCGCTTAATCTTGAACAAATCACCGATGGACTGTGTACCAATTGCAGAACTGCTTCCTGAGAATTGTCTACGAACATTTTCACCCTACTAAGGTAGCTACGTCTACGCTGGCTGGGTCAGGGGTAAAATGAAAATGGCCGAATCCTCGCTATTGAGAATTGACATCAGTGACTCGGCCACTGGCCAGGTTGTACTTGTGGTGAAAAGATTTTTACAAAATAATATGAGGGGTCGTGACATTAACCCTACGGGTATTGAGAAAATTGATCTTGACCGCTCACCCTGAAAGCGCTGTGTGAAGCGTTATCTCGAATCTGTGTGAAAGCACATGATGCTTTTGACTTCGACATCTTGCTAATTCCATTGATCCATATTGAAAATAACTCTGAACGATGCGATAAAGATCGTCCATTTCAAATAACTGTTTAGTCCGTTGAAGTGCTGTGGAGCTTGAAATCTTCATGTGCTTGCGAAGTAAATTCGTGGTCCACAATAATTATGAATGGAAGCTAACAAATAATGGGCTCCTGTAGTTTTTCTATTATCCACATTCGATTTACTTTATACAGCCAAGGTTGGCTAGGCAACCGCTTTATACAAATCCGAATAACCTAGAATGTGGTAATTGGACTTACGATCATTTTCCTTCATTGCACAATATGGTTGAGATTTAAATAAATTCTGCGCAAAAGCTATATATCGAGTGGCTAACTAACGACCTTCCTCCAGTTAAACACCATTTTAAGAACGATATTTCGCTCACGTTTCACGAAAATACTGATTAAGAATTCAGATTTAATGCCAAACATTTGGACGAGAACACATTACAAATAATATCAGTATATGCGTTGAGAACGCATTTCATGCATCACGATTAAAGGCCGCTAATTTTCGGTTCGAAATTTCCAGCTCACTGATTAATATCTCATAGCGGTCAAATTTTTCAACGAAATATTTTCTACAACAACCTGCAAATCAACGTTTGTTCCGTTTATTCCGTTGCCATGGTAATTGAGAAAAAAATGAACCGCAAATATGTCGCAACAAGTGATCAGATCACTGTGACCGGTTGGATTGCAATTCAGACGTGCTTGACTGATTGAAAGCTAGATTTATCGCTCGGAAAGTCATTGCGAAGTGGAAGTTGGACAGCTTTGTGATCACATTAATTGGTCCAATAAATTTGCATGAGTATGACCGCTAACATTTCAACAATTTGGCAGTCGACCATTCATGTAATGCAGCATGATTGGCGTAAATGGAGGTTTTTTTGAGCAAAATTTTGACCAGATTAGTTTGATTTCAGTAAATGATGCAACTGCACTTTTGCAGAAATATATTTACTTTTTTGCGTCGCTCGCTTTAACGTGACTTATAATCAGCTGATTGAAGTGGTGGATTTAATTTACATGTACCTTGAAACGCTGATGTTTTTCGGACAGGCGTTTGGCAGAGGTTTCATATAAATTAAATTTCTTTTTCAATTCCAGTGATATCTCAAGATCGTTGATCCCGTCAGATCCTTCCGATGAACGCCAAACACTGAAACCCCCTGGGTAAACACGCAGTTTTGATGTGCGCAAATGGAACATTGACTGTGTCCAAACGATATATCAAAGAAGCTATCTTCGTCAGCGGTTGTCACACACGGCACAATTCAATTATTTGCACCAATTTTTCATCAGGAATACTTTTTTGCTTTATCAATTTCTAAGAAATCAAGTGAAACTGCCAGGATAGTTGAAGAACTTGAGTCGACTAAATTTTAGCCCCAATATTTGAATGTCGGAAATTTCATCCCATTTCAGTCAATTGATTCAATGTTCAATACTGATACAATATCTAATTTAATGGTCTTTCACTCAACGAATTTTAGTCGTGAGTTCCCAACGTATTTTGCTTAGCACAAATCATAGCACTATCGAATAAGAAAAAGGAATATTCCATTTTAACGTTGTTATATATATATATATATATATATATATATATATATGCAAAAAATTCGTTATGGACGTAACCTAGAATATTCATTCATGTGACAAACGGGGTTCCCGTTCCGACGTCACAATATACAGTAAGGTGAGACTGTTATATTTTGCATTAAAGTTTTTTGAGTGAACGAAAACGGCAGAAACGGCCCAACATCTTGAAAGAAACGGAATGTTTCGTTTACTCAGCATGGCTTCGTAAAAATCGTTTGTACCTAGCTAATTTGGAACTGAGTTTAAGCGATTGGACGAGTACAGTAGACGCAGACGACTGTGTTCATATACTTTACCACAGCCATTTTAAAGGCTTTGACAAAATCTAGCATAATTTACACTTCAACAAACTACAGATAAATTGTGTTGTCGGAAACTAGATGAATGGAAACGAAAATACGTTGCAACAGATATGGTCTATATGAAAACAAATCGATGTCGCTAGCGGTGTTGTGCAAGGATCGCTGCTTAGACCAATCCTGTTCCTGATCTACGTACAAAATGTATCGACACGTTATGACGACAAATGGTTTTGTTTGCTGGTGACAAAAAATATAGAGGCGAATATGCAGCATCGATAACTTGTTTGTTGCAGAACGAACTGAATAAATTGCACGACTGGTCGTCCATAAACAAACTGCAGTTTATTATGTAAACGATAATGCGATTATAATTTTTCTTAACGGTACATGCTCAGATCCCTAGGCCTTAATTTCATATCCAAAAAAGGATCAAGGTGTCTTGATTTTCTGTAGAATTAGTAATGGTCCGCAATATGAAGCTGTTTGCAAACACGCCTCTAGTTTGCTACCAGAGATGCTCTCATGCAAGGAGATTCTCTTTGCTGATGCTATTAAACTTTGGACGGTGATAAAATTAACTGCGGACTGTTTACAGCTGCAACGTGATCTAGATGCTCTCCATGAATGGTCGGTACGGAATAAGTTGCCATTCAATTTCCAAAAATGCAAGGTGTTGCAAATTCGTTAGCCATTCCAGTACCAATATCACTTTGGGCAGACGATTTTTAGCTGGACAAAGTCGGAACGGGATCTTGGATTCTGGGTAAGCGGCAACCAGAAGAACAGTCTGCATTGTGAAGTCGTCTACAAGCGTGCTTCCAAGCTATTAGGTAAGCTGCGACGGATTTTCAGAACCCTCTCGCCTGGAACGTTGCCCACAATCATAAAAGCCTACTTAATTCCAAACATGGTGCATACATCAAAAGTATGGACTCCGTGGTTGAAAAAGGATATGGTATTGCTTGATGAAATATATCATCGTGCAACCAAATTAGTAAGTGTTCTCCGGAAACTATAGTATGAGGAACAATTTAAAAAACTGAGACTCCCTACTCCCCTTAAAAGGAGCCTTGGGGGTGGTGTGATACTAACTTACAAAATATTAAATACACAATATCATCCTTTGAAACATTCATTTCAATACCGTGAGTCACAAAATACACGCAGCCACTCAGTGGAGCTGCAAATTCCCCACTCCCGTATGAGTTGTCACCGATATTTTTATTCTGTACGTGTCGGTTTCCTTTTGAATGACCTCCCCGAAACTAATGTCATCGCTCCCAGCGTCGAAACTTTCATTCGAAATTTGGACGCTTATTTGTTGCCAAACGATTTAACGACACTTGCGTATTGACTCATGGTAAGTACCGAACCTGTCCCTTGGTGAATCGTGGTGGCGGAGTAATAACTTACATTCAAACTGACTGGTGTTCGTACTGCAAACAGATTTTCACTTTTGATAAACGCAAGATATCCTGCCTGGCTGTTGAACGCAAATCGCGTTATCTTTCCGATTTTCAATTCCTTATTTTCATAAATGCTTATGTTATCCCCAATTGTCCATCTAACGTTTTTAACGCATTCATTGATGAACTTACTCCTTTTCATAATTCTTTGCTTCTTTTAGTTGGTGACCTCAATGACTGCAATTTATCTATGTTTTCCCTATTGTCTCTCAAAAATATTGTTCATTTCTCAACTCGAATTGACGCATTTTTGGATTTCGCCCTAACAAATGCACCCCATTTGTTTTACGCCCGCAAGTTTGCTCCAGTTGGTAATTCTGACCATTGTGTTATCAAACTTCTCCCTAAAATTTATGGAAGCACTGGGCATAGATACCTCACCCACAGTAATGGCAAAAAGGTGAATTCTAGAGCTTGTCAACCTGACAATATTTCAGCCCTGAAGGACATGCTCTATAACACTGATTTCAATATTTTTCATGAAAATGATGTCTCCATAAAATGTGATTGTCTGACATCCTATCTTAATTTTTGTTTTGAAATCTGTTGTCCTAAAGAAACTGTTTTTGTGAGTACTCATAGTTTTTCCTCTGCCCACCTAAAGCGCATAGCAAGATTAAAAGAGAAAGCATTTAAAATGCATGATCGTAACACTGTTGCGCATCTTTCTCAGTCAATCAATTTCGAAATTCGACGTCTTGAATAGCTGAACACGAACAGGCTTCTTAGAACGAAAGACAGTCGTCACCTATGGCGTGCGCTGAAACAAATTTGCGGAAAAAATAACAAGAAATCCCCATCTATTTTGGATATTAATTCCTTGAACGAATCTTTTGTGCCCTGCATAACCGATAATGTCTGTGCACAGAACTTTATTTTATCTCCATCCTCGTTTTCCAATTCAACCTTTACTAACGTATCCGAGGTCTTTTGCGCACTTTCAGCTGTCTCACGTTTTAAGGCTGCAGGACCAGACAAACTCTCGCCCATTGTACTAAAGGAATGTGCTAAATAACTTTCATCCCCCATCACATCCATTTTCAATCGTTGCATGGAAAGAGCAATTATGCCTGATTGCTGGAAATCTGTCTGTATAACCCCAATCCCATAAAAAGATCCTGGTAAATACCGCGCGATCGCGTGCACCTCGCAGTTGCTTAAAGCATTTGAAAGCATTGTATTACGAAGAATGACATCCAGCTCTCAGGTACACGATGCTTCTCAGTTCGCTCACCGTAAAAATCGATCAACAGTTGATGCTGTCGCTTTGCTTACGGATTATATCACACGTTCTCTTGATAGTAAATTGAAAGCCGTACAAATTTGTTTTCTGGATTATACAAATGCTTTCAACAGTGTTCTAAGAAACTTTTTATTGCAAAAATTACATGACAGTGGCGTTACAACAAATATCCTTTATTGGATTGCATCCTACTTTGAGGGTCGTCTCCAATATACAGTTGTCAACGGAAAAACCTCCCGTGAAATACTGATTCCGCGTGGTGTCCTTCAGGGTGCAATACTGTCCCCATTTCTATTTTCCCTTTACATTTCTGATCTTCCTTGTGACCCTTCGATACTTACTATCAAATACGCTGATGACGTTGCCATTGCTTTGAATCATTATCGTCGGATCAAGCAACATGTTTTAGAATCAGTGGTTACGAACATTGGTCAATGGTCATCCACGTTTGTTTTATCTGTGAATCCCTCAAAATGCAACGAGATGGTATTTTCCAACATGACTGGATAGCGTTATTTAGCCCTTCATGATGAAATTCCTCGCGTTTCGTTTAACCGCTCTGTGTTCGAAAGATGATACAGCTTCAAGTATCGTGGCGTAACAATATCTGGCAATCTTAGCTGGACCAAACATGTAACAAATCAATTCATAAAGGTGCGCCAAATGTCATTCTATGCACTTCGCCTCCGTTCTCTCTCTATACCTCTAAAAGTTATTCAACTTTTTGTTTATTCTTGCATCATTCCACACCTCCTTTACGCTTCCCCCCTGGCCTTTTGGAAAAGGATTTTATGATGATCACAAGAATTATTAAGCTCATCTCAAGATTGAGTTGTGTTCCCGCTGATGACATTCAGACACTATTGTTGATCGTCACTTTCGTGAATGCAACAGGTTCATCGCAACTTTTTCTTCTGATTGTTCACATCCGCTGAACAAAAGCCTTGATTCTTGTGAATCTTTTTCCTCCACCTGAAGTTACTATGTTATTCCCTATTCGAGAACTAACAAATTTAGAAACTCTTTTGTTCCATACTTGGCTCGATACACGGTTGATCAGTCGAAAGCTGTTATGGAGTTAAAGAAGCGCTTGACAATTTTTTAAATGACGCTGAAATGTTTCAGTTATTCGCTAATTTTTATTTTTCTAATTCGCCTCACATTTGTCTAGCCTATGGTAACCTGACACTTTATTATCTGAAGTACCATTTAATTGCGCTGCACTTTATACATTTTATCATATTTGTATTTTGTGGAGAAATTAATGTATTGCTGAAAATTCGTGTACACGAATAAAGTCATTCTCTTCTTCTTTCAACTGCACGATACTTGACATTACACACTTATTTTTATTCCTTTTTCATGAACCAATATTTACTATGATATGGTAATTGTGAAGCTATGCGTTTTTTGTGATCATAAATTCTTGAATGTTGAATCTAGATGGATCATTGAAGTTTTTCGTGTACTTCAATGATGAACAGGCATAATAAGCCTTGAGATCCGGGTCTGTAAAATGACTCTTTCTTCTGAACCGTCCATATCATTTCAGGTCTATGCCAATCGACGTGGAACCCCTTAGTCGGCTGTTATTGAGGACTTTTACTCAAAAGATAATAAGAAGCAATTGTATCCTTCCACATATGGTTCTTAACTTTTTACCACTCCTTGGATAATTTTATCAAAATTTACATTTACAGCAAGGTCTTAAGTTGCAGTTGTATGACCGAAAACCTAGATTTCCAATAGATATGCGAATGTGCTAACCTCCATTAGTTTAGCTTTATGTCACTAATATCTCAACTATCATATGCTATCTAACTGTGAAATTTCCCCAACCTATTGACAAATATGATCATCATCATGGACAGTATTACACCTGTACAAGTAACAATTGCTTAAGTACACTAAAATTCTAGAAAAACGGAGAAGGGTGGGACCTAAAATGCCACGGAACTTATCGAAGATTAGGCACAGGTACACTGGGATAAGGTGCCTACACCTCGACATAAACATGCCTCCAAGCAATGTTACGAGGATAGAAATATCAGCATGACAGCCTTCTTGCAGCTTTCACTGTCGCGCATCATAACGAACTTCGGTTACCATTTCAACGACAACATACAAGATTAATCAAACACTACAAGTTGTTGTCTACAACAAGACCTCCATTGAACACTATTTCGAGCCATATCGTTAGGGTAAGAAGCCATTGCGAATTTGGATTTCTAGGACACCAACCTCACCAAGGTTAACAGCTCAAGCTTTCATCTTACTAAGCCAAGCTAGTGTCAATCTTAATCAGGTGGGGCAAATAAAACTTATTTAGATAAACCATGATTTTCCATTCGCAATACATGACCTCATCATCGAACTCTATGTACTTTAACATGCTTATCTATATCTACGTCGCTACCAAAGGCTCGCATACGTATCCGTCGGTGCCTAGTAAATCCAGCGATGGTGCAGGACCCAGTGGTTGTTGTATTCCTGCAGATGTCTTATTTCGTCTTTTCTTAGTGTTCAGTTTGCACATCCGTACAGTAAAACCGCGCAAACGGTAGTCTTATAAAATCTATCTTCGAGCTCTAGAGACAAGCCTGTTAGACGTCACAGAAGACCCAAGTGGCGAACAGTGTTCGTAGCTCGAGGGAATTCAACCGTCGCAATCTTCGATCGGATCAATATCTTGTAACATAACTTCGCGCTTGATTTACATGCATTGCATGCATCCAATATAGCATCAATTAGCAAATTGAACGAAAATGGAGAAAATGGACTCCCTTGTCCGACACCATTAATCGTTGGAAAGTCTGCTGACAGGCTAATGAAACCCGCCTAGAATGATCGAAATAAATCACCCGAAATATGTTTACGTACTTTTGGGGGACAACTTTGTGTAATAAGTTATTATATGACGCATTCCTATCGACTTAATCAATGGCACTCTTAAAACCACGAAAGATCTCTACAATTGGCGTGACGATGTGCTAGGGTATGCCGAAGAGTCAATATGTGATCGTCATATCCTATACCGGTAGGAAATACTGCTTATTGTTCACAAATATGTGATTCTCTGTGCAATGTGAGACACCGGCGAAGCCGTGTAATAACTGGCGTAAGGTTTATTTCCTGCGGGTAGAGCAAGATGTAAGCCCACCTTTTGAAATAGATATAATTATAGATTTTCAAATCATTGCTCTGCCATGCCCACTCTCGATTGCCAATTCAGATTATTCGTATATTGTATATATTTTTGTATCCATATTTCGACCCAATTGTTATTGAAAAGCTTAATTCTTTTTAAACCATTAATATTGAATTCTGAACCTACTTAAATTACGGGATTGTAACGAATCGTATAGCAATCTATTGTGATCTGCATCTAAATCTACATAAACTTATTAAGAGAAACTTATCAGTTATGTGGGGGTCACCAGTTCCGATGACGCGAGATTGACCCATAATCGCAATTCAATACTCACAAAGTAAGTGAGCTCAAGGCGTGCGTATCCTGATCCTACTGTCACTACTTGATGATTGCAAACAGCACGAAACCGGTCGTGGGGTGTGTGTATGTGATGGAGATGCATGTAAATGAGCATTTTATTCATGGTCATGGGTTCAAACCCAGTCTACATAAGTGAGGACTCATGCGATTGAACAGGTTGATCGTACCAACCTTACCCAACAGTAGCATACAAGCGCAACTTGTTTACCATTCTTCCACTGTTTCAAGCGCATGCGGATCCTGATCCTACTGTCCCTACATGATGTGTGCAAACCGTACGAAACCGGTCATGGGGTGTGTGATGGAAATGCCTGCGAACACAAATTTTCGTAAGTGGGCTCTCTTTCTACACGCTTCATCTTTAGCTTAGGTCTTAACTGATTTGTACGATTGCTTCACTTTTATCTTACCTGAAATTTTATACTCTTCTCCAGTAAGTTTTAAAAATCTCCTTTAAAAATAATTCGTGATAATATTACCTGATTCAAAATTATTTTCTTGTAGAAGTTCTAACCGAAAAATTAAATTTGGTAGATCGAAAATAAAGATCACTTCAAGCATCCTGGAAGCTATTCCTTTATTTATCTAGCAATAACCATCGGAAATAACCATTGGTTTTCGTTGTACAATCATTTTTCCGAATAAAGGACGTTCCCGTTCATAACATTCATACATTTTCATGGAAAATATTGTCATTGCGTCAACCACCATGTACTGGCAAAGAATTATAAATTCTCCATGATTTGGTTGAACAGCATAGACGGTCTAATTCATGTCTTAGAATAAAATGTGTTGAAATCTTACTCGTGAATCCTTCTGAGCAACCCCCTTTCATTACATACTCAACGAATCGTGCTTAAATGGAATCAGCGATACCCGCAATCGAAAAGTAAATTTCGGATACCAATTCGCAAATATATCTCAAAATGTTCATGATTGTAATCACGGGTATTCAAAAGTTTTTACTAGGGACAACTACATTTTGATGTACACTGTGTTTGCGTAATCCTCTATGCTTGGATAGATCAGTCTTATCAAATGGTATGATCATAGTTTAAGTTTTTGTTCTTATTCATTGCTGACACAATGCATGATCCTACCACCTTTACCCAATGAGGACTAACTACACTAATTCGGTCGGGGAATGTACGTGTGTTCGTTTGGCTAGTATTTCGGAGTGTTTCGCATTTCGTCGCTATCACACATGCATCGGGTGTTTATGTTATCGAAAATAATGGCTGTAGAACTCTTATTCTGCTGTGGCATTAAAGTTCCAATTTAATGTACAATGAATTTGTTATCACTGTACTCGTGGTCTAAATAAATACATATTGTTTTCTGCTGCAATTTCGCTATCAGTCTCTATCTCTCTATCAATCAATCGATTAAACAACAAATTTGATGTGAAAACATGAACATGTTCCAATAACGCACTCCATGTTCTATTTTCTAGCTTAAATTTTCTCTCTTGGAGTACGATACAGTAGAGCTGCAGTTGCAGTATTTTTCCTATTTCGTAGCGAACTTGGGAACTGAACACTTGGCATGGAGCTCGTTGGAACAGATCTTGAAGTATGGATTAGTTGAAACCTGGAGTACATGATTCACTGCCTGAATATATATCGACAGGCCATTAGATTGTTGTTTATCTTTCGAAGCATACTTGGAAAATGCGGCCTGGTTACGTTACCAAGTATAATGAAAGAAAATGCCCTCGAGTTTTGGGCTCCTTGGTTGCGAAAAGATATTGCTCCCTTCCACAGAGCAACAAAATTAGTGATGGGTCTTTGCAATGTTCCGTAGACCGTAAGAAGGCGACCTCTGGATCTATGTGACTGTACCCAAAGGAGGATACGACACAATATTATTTTATATTATAAAAGTGTGTCTAACAAAGTACGCATATATAGATATATATATCGATGAATTGTGGATTTGGATCGATTAATAAGAAAACCGAATGGTACATAGTCGCAGACTTACTCGAATAGTGAACCCGAATGGCGTAGGGGCGTTGAGTTTCTTCCATCCCCCAGTTGTGGTGTAGAGATGCAGATACGGCTTAAATGTAACTAATCGTTGGAAGGCAGAAATCTACACCAGTAAAAAAGTAGAAAATATGCAATGCATACCTCATTACACGGGCTAAACGAAAATAGTTTCAGATAACAACGTAATAACACCAATAAAGCTGTCTACATCATACAATCCAAATGAATAATGTACATTCTATGCGGTTTATTATTGCTCAATTGATCGATTTTCTTGTGATTTGCCTTCGATAGCCCATTCGGTTGTTCCTTTGGATAATCAGATTTTCTACTTAAGGATTTACTTATTCTAGGTTAGAAATATCAGAATTAGAAAGATTGATTCTGTAAGGTTAATCCGTTTTTACAAGCGTAATCCGTATGTACTTGTGATTAGTTTCTGGAAAATTTGAAATAACAAAGTTTTTATAAGCTGGTTTGATGGACGTTAAAAATGAGATGTTATTTTCACTGCACTTATTGATCGAGTGAATTCTCATGCATCTATCGAAGGTGACATCTGACGGCATGGACACACCGTTAAGATCATTGTATAAATATAGAAATAATACATGATTATACGCATTCAAAAATCTTGACACAAACATATATGTCAATCAAATTTTTATTACTAAGCGCTTCTACAATATAATACTTAGGAAAAGCGAGTTATATTTTGTGATGCTCACAACCCTATCCATTGAACACTTTCTTCTGATCGAACACATTTTTGATTATTTGGTCAGAATAAACAGTTATTATGTAACCTGTTTAGGTTTTTGCCTAGATGAAAACGGATTTTGAAGATTTGATCTCAGTCTACCAGTGCAATTACATATAGATGAATTATTCGTTGAACCAAAAGAAAAGAATTTCTGTGAATGTCTGATGTGCACGTGTATATGATAGGAAAACTTGGGTAAAGGTGATTTGAGCACTAAAGTAGCAGTTACACACGCGGGTAAGGGAATGACAAAATTTATAGTTGCATCAGAATCACAGAAGACGAATCTGCTATTATAAAAAGATCTTTATGTGCTTCACAATTTTTCGTCGAAAAACAAACTACCGTGTAACTTCAACAACTGCCAGCTCATTAATGTGTGGAATCTAGTACAGTTCAAATAACATATAAGTTTGCGTGTGCATGAAAATTGCAGTGAAGTAAAAGATTTGGGTGTGCTCGAGTTTATAAAACTCACTTCAAACTAACACTGCCTTTGCAAAAGCAATACGTGTCATCGATACACTCAAACGAAGCATCACTAATACATAAGTGAGACCAGTCATGGAATACGCTGTGCAGTCATGGTCACCGTGTCTCAAGAAGAAAATAAAACTTATGCAGCGAATCTATCGCCGCTCAACAAAACTAGTTTTCAGCATCCGAAACAAGCATTATAAAGAAAGGATGGTTCACCGAAATATGTTCGACTTTCCCTATCGGTGAATGAGAGGAGACAGAATCCTACTTTACAAAATATTCCACACACAAACCCTAGCTAATGGGGCCTATTCACCCGAAAGAATACGAGAAATAATCAGACCAATGAATAAACGCCGGTCGTACCCCATTACAGCCTAAAATGTAAACGATTTTTGATTCTGTTCGTGTCTGTTTTACTTTGAAGTGTTTACCTTTATCGTTGCTTACTCATATAGCTTGCATTACTTTAAATCTAAATTAGACAAGTTTTTATTCCGTTATTCGTTTGACAATTACTTTTGTACTGTTTAATCTGCCTATCTCGTTGCATACACTTACCTTTAATTTTACCATCCTATGGTTATTGTTAAGCTTGACGCTTTTTGGCCACTAAGATTTTGAATGAACTTGAAATCATCTACTGCGATTGAATTTGTCAAATAAACATCGTGATCGATCATCCATAAATTTGATTAACAATGAAACGTATTCAGCAACAACATGATCTGAGTAAATTTGTGTACACTTACGTCTTTCGAATTGTGCTGGCTGATGTACAGACCCGAATTTCGTAACAAACAAAACCAGCGTTTCCATTTTTTCTCTTTTGCTCTCACGTACAAATGTCCACTGTGTGTCGGTAGGTTCAACTCCTTGTTGCTTAGGAATATTTGCTGGAATAACGAGACACGAACTGTATTCATTTACGATTATATGGATTATTTAAATAGAACACAATGTACCTTGATATCATGTTTGTTTAATTTTCTCTTCGGTAGTGTGATTTCTTCACCCAACCATATCTGTAAACATTTATTAAACTGTAGAAATGATTTATTCCAAATAACGAAAAATTTTTTTTGAAATATTGCAGAGTCATATCACAATGCATGTTGAATTCAAAGACGTTCAAGTGCAGCAATTGAAGATTTTGAAAACAAGCTTTTGTGGATGTAAGAGTGACTCGAAATCATAAAAATTGTTTGATTGGGAATGTTTAGGAAACAGCTGGGACCAGTTGAATGACGCTGCTAATCGATTTTGCAAGTGAACTGAATTGATTAAAGATGGGAAAATTTGAATGACATAATATCAGTATTTTTTAAATGAGTATTTTTGTTCATAGTTATAGGTTTTACCCTATCTACTTGTGCATGAACACATGCGATTGAACAGGTTGGTCGTGCAAACCGTATCCAACAGGGGCTTAGAATCGCAACCTGCTTATCAATAAAAATATTGTTATTGATATAAATGGAAGTAAGGAGTACGTAGCTAAAGAAAATCAATACATCTGGAATTTCACCCTTAAAATTATACTTATTTCTAAATTGAATGAAAACACAGTTATTTTACGCATGTTATCGTGTATTCATCTACACTTGAATTACAAATAAACAACATATGAATCACCTTTCCTTTTATTAACGTACCGTAGGATTTTCAAACATTCCGAACATATCTTCACGTTCTTCGAAGAATATTAGATTCTCACTCCCAAAGTTCCAATTAATCAAGCAATCCATAAGCGGTTCGCTATCTTCGAAACATCGTTCTGACGAAATTGGAAAATTTGATGCTCCAATAAAGTTTTGGGTACATTGATTTATTAGTTTCAGCATCAAGTAAGAAATCATTCTGGTCAGTTTAAGTCGAGTAGGTGATTTACCGGAATTATCACCCCAATTAGTGAATTTACATTTGAATAGATATATTTAAGCATCGTCTGAGTCTAATAACAGGGAATGTTTCTATCTACCACACACGTCTTCTTATTCGTCAACATGAAACATTCTTGGATAACAGTGAGCGCATTTTCATTATATTTTCCCTGACCTTCAAATAGATGGACAAATATTGTCAATATGTTCCTGATGTACGAGTATCAACAAGACTCCACGTTTTTACTATGTTGATCCTACCGGCTAGCAATGTTTCAATTATGCGTCTGAATACAGTTCAAATGGCAACTATCGAAACAATTCTCATCCAAATATGTGCTGATGACCTAATTCGTAGCTCCAGGTTATTTCCTGAGTTGCTACGAAACTTAATTTTCATTGTTGTTGGCCTCCTTCAGTCGACGATGGGCATGGATTCACACTACAAGCACATTGTGGTTTCTTTTTCCACAGCCTTTCAAATCACTGATCAATCCGATTTATGAGAAATTATTTCTTCACCAGCACCCATTCGGATAGGCAGTACTTGGCCGATCATCAGCTGTTGCACGCTGAAGAAGAGCGCAAAACTCACCAGCCGAGATCCAATTTGGCAATGACGCTATAAACAGTGCCTCCAGATTGAGCAAGTTCTTTTCAACTCATAGGATCAATGTCAAGCTATTTGTTATTTCTTTTGCTGACGTCCTTGTTCTGTAAGTACTGTCTGCTCGAATGTCAACCTACTAGTTTTAACGCACAATAGAGTAGATCATTAGAAATATTCCATTGTGTACACATAACCCACTTAGCGTAGGCGCTGTGATTGCGGGTTGAGAATGCTATTTAGACTAGCTTTCAAAAGTACTTAAGTAGAATAGTTAAAGAATACCGTCGTGTAGATTATGGAAAAGCTTATTGGTAATCTTAAACGTTCACGGTCGGCTTACATAGTATGAATGCTAAATTCTCCACTGTTTCAAGCGCATGCGGATCCTGCTAGTACTGTCCCTATCTGATTAAAGCGAGCAGCACTAAACCGGTCGTGTGTGTGATGGAAATGTATGCAAAGAGCATTTTTGATAAATTCTCCTGTTGTTAACATATCTCGAAATTTTGGATGAATTCGTAAGATGTTCCAACCCTCACAACGTTGATCCTGCACGAATGACTTTTCGGAACTGCTATTTTTCACTAAATTAAGATGATTATCTTCTATTCATTTTCTTATGCTTAATGTCATTCAAATCAGTTTGTTGTAGTTCTTCCAAAGCCAGTATTTTTCGACTTTTGTAATGCCGGTCTTCAGGTATTTCTGAGCTTTCATTTCCTGTTATGTAGCTTAGGTTGATTGTAGTGATAGTCAAGAAAACCCTTAATTGCCACTGCATTTGATTTTTAAATTGACTTACAAGCAGAAGTAAAGAATAACCGCACTCGTCTAAACGAGAAAATTTAAATCAAAGTTTAAGAATTCGAAAAACATGGAAGCGTCGTGTATATTGGTAGACAGATACTTGAGCATGAACGAGGACTTGATGCCAAGTTGACATAATTTAGTTTCATTGATATAACAGGGAAGTGGATGGAAACAATCCGAGCTAAACTTTGCACAAACTTTAGTTTCATATGAATAACTATTTTCGATTGTGTATCTTAGAAATAACATTGCATATTTCAATGAAAACGTTTCTTGCACGTATATCGCACCGAGCTTCATGCACGGTATTTTTTCGACCAATGCATGTTTCGTGGAACATTTCATGAGGTTTTTCGCCAACATGATTTGGATCACTTCGAATGCTGTCGTGTGGGACTCGATTGCAATCGCTTTGGTCGTTTTATCCGGTTGATAGACGCGTAAAATCAGCTGCAGAATTTGACAGCATTTTAGGATTACATCAGTTAGGAGTAAATGGAACAACTAGAAATTTATTACAAATTAATGGCAATCCAATTTGTTGCATTAACAGAACTTTCGTTTAACATTTGTCCAGGTGTTTCCAACATAATAACAGTTAGATTGATTGTGGCATTGACGCTGTTATATTCACTTACAATGACCGCGCAAATACTCATACCAATTGAAAATAATGTCAAACAAATACCGATTGGTTGAAACGAATATTACTCAAAAACAAAACTTGTTGTCTTAACCTAAACAGTAACATACATATGTAACCACGTTGCCGCCATTGAGAATAAAAAACGAGCTTTTCTAAGATGGCTTTTGTTTTACAACAACTTATACTCTTTCACTAATTTTAAAGATTTATCTGAATTTGTAAGACAGAATCAGCGTAATGGTACGCTTTAGGCGTTTGTATTGAATCAAAAGCTATAACATCCCGCTGTTGATTCAACCCTGAAATATAATTGAGTGAAAGTTACCTTGAATGAAACGATCGATGATCGAAAGTAAATGTGTGAACACATGGCAGCATCCAACGAAACCAATCAAATAAATCTGCGTTTGCACTTTCTTTTACCTAGCGAAGAAAAGCATCAAACCTTGTTCAAGGTCAATTCTCCATCGATCGGTTGAGTATGGAACGAAATAGCTAGACGCGAAGTATAGTTTTTAATCTCAGTATCATACTTTCGATATTCTTTACAATATATATGCATTTTGCATTGCAAACTAATACAATAATAATTATATCGATATTCCTGTCGATGTTCTCTGGAGTGCAGTTTGGTTGAGAAGTGTACAATCGAATTCATTTTCAACACACCTTGATCGAGCTGTGGTAACAAGCCTGTGAGAACGTAAACATTGTATTTTCAATGATAATCAGTGCTTAGGGTCGCCCTTAGCAATCACGATTATCAGCTTTTGTTTTGAAAATGATTGTTTGTTTATTAATTTATGTACAGTTCAAGAATTTATGATGACAAAAAGAATTTGAAACAATTGGTTGAAATGTAATTGATTTGATCTCTCCGACTAAGTCTAATACTCATAATCACACACGATTTAGTTCGTTCGACGACGGTTGAGTTTAAATATCTCAAATTTTCTATTCAAGGATCTCTGAAATTAATCTTATTGTCTCCACTTGATAAGGGCTAACAACCAAAAACTGCACGTGTTTTGTAAATGAGGGGTGAGTACAACAATAAATTGTTGGATACCATGCGTCTTCATTGCTTTGTTCTGTATCACTTTGTGATTCTGTAGTTGAGCATAATATTCATTTGTAAGAACCTTTATTAACAGTGACATTCAAATATAATTTTTTAAAGTATTACGCCTTTTATGTTCGTGTAAGTAATAACAAGTATGCGAGAATTGTTTAACTAAGCGATTGAATCTGTTTGCGTGAAGTGTTCATTTTCACAAAAATATTATTGAATTTCCGCTGCAAACATGCTCACATCCCCTGAGCTGAAAATCTACTTTCTTGTGCTTCAATGATTCGGCCAAGAAGTAGTTACTTCAGTGCAGTGAGTAATTCAAGGTCCTAATGGTCTATTCAACAAAAAGTTTAACAATAACCATGGGATGGTAAAAATTAAAATGTAAGTATACAAGATTAGCTATTTGATTAAACAGTATATAAGTAGTTGGAAAAATGTATAAATGAAATAAAAAAAATCGTCTAATTTAGTTTCTAATCTAAAGCTAGTGTGTAAGCAACGGTAAAGATAAACGACATGGACAGAATTAAAATACTTTCTCAATTTAGGCATAATGTTGTAAAATCAGCATATAGATCATGGGTCCGATAATTCCTCGTATCCCTTCGCGTGAGACATTTAAATACAACTGAATTGATATAAAACACATTTGCATGCATCTCCTTCACACAAAACACCCCACGACCTGTTTCGTGCTGTTGGCACTCATCAGGTAGGGACAGTAGGATCAGGATCCGCATGCGCTTGAGTTTTTTTAATCTGATCATCAACGTTTGTGTAAGCTGAAATCTTGTTTTTCTAATTGTCCACTATTGATTCACCACCAATTTCAGCCAAAATCATTAACAATATTGGCTGGATAAAACTAACTTAACCAGTCTACCGATGCAACAAACGTTCTCGTTTATTAGCGTTGAGGTGAAGCAAAATGATAATATGTTTGCAATTTATTTTCCGGGATTTGCTATGCTTACTTTTCCTTTAGTAATGATTCTTGCATCTGCCATGGGTTCCGGTCTCCAGTCTAGGAAAACACTGGTTTTTACCCGGTTTTGCCCAACACCATTTGGCACCGATTCCAAATTGGATGGAGTGGTAACAGTCGGCAAGAGGATACACTGCGACCTGTTGGACTCCCTCGGTCGAATATCGTTCGAATAACTTCGTTCAATTTTTCGGTTTTGCTTTCGAATAGTTTCAAAAGAGGATGAGTTGTTGACCGTCGCACCGAACGATTGACTCTTTTTGATAGGAGCATTTAACTTCCCACTGAACTGCACCAAGTTTTCGCACATTGTATAATCAGCTAGATTGACTGGCATCGCAAACTCTCGTATTGAAGTTTTCGGTGTTATTCGATGTGAGTTTCTAATGGAGTTTACAGTGTTTCTTTCGTAATGGGTTTTCGAACCCACGCTCACTGGAGTGTGCACGGATTGCAATTTAGCTTCTCCAATTGTTTTTTCAGGTATGCCACTCTGTATGATAGTAGAATTTAATAAGAGTAGTAGCGACTATCCATTGTTAAAAAATAAAAGCCGGAAATACCAGCTGTTTTTTGTTTCAATACTTCATCATATATTAAACTCGAGTATACTGAAACTTGAGAAATAAAATGCTGGTTAATGTAATACGAAGCTCTGTGTCCATACATTGCTGGGTATTGCTGAAGATTATCTCAATCTTTCAGTATGCAGTTTGTCGAAAAATGCTGATCCTGTAGGATAATTTGGTGAATATTAAATAACCGTATCACCTCTACCAAACCCATAAGACTTTTTAGCGATCTGGGATATCAGGTTTAGTCACAGTGTACAAATATACAATACGGTGATCGATGATCTCATGAAAAGCTTGAATGGGATGAGCGTTATTACTACACCGCCCCGGTCAGATTGTTAGCCCATGTGTACTGTGTAATATCCTGTTAACCCATCATCAGAATCTAGCTAGAAATTTTCTTGCAGGCTAGTTTGAATTGTATGGCAATGGATATATAGAATGTAATGCTATCTCCTTGCAAGGATGCCATTAGCATAAGTTTTAATAAAACGTATGTTGGGATGGCTTGGAATTAAATAACCTGCTTGAAATACTGGCACCATTATGAGCAAGCATTCATCATATCAAAGGAAAAACACATATTATATTCATTAATACATAACACGAGCATGATATTACAAATAATAAACGTCTGCAAAAGATTGTGAAAAACTACATCGGACAAACTGGTATCAAACTGGTCTCTAGCTTACATGAACGCTATTTAGCGATAAGCAAATACGACCTGAAATAATTTATTTTTATACTTATCAATCAACATGGGTATCAGTCCAAATGAGGTAAAACTAACAAGGTAATAACTGATGTCTATGATAAGTCATGAACATAAAAATTAATAATGCAGGAATATTCAAACTTGAAATCCGTTTACTAACCTTAGAGTTCGAATCGTGGTAAACAAACTTCATCAAATTAACATGTTCACATGAACAATTCGCACCATTGTTTATAGTGCAGTTAAATAAAAATTCAATTTCAGAAGCACTTCATGGAAAATATTTTATTACCTTCGAAATATGGTTTCTTAGAATGTTCACGCTTGATTCCCAGGGTGTTCGAGTTTCTGTCAGTGCAAAATGCAGATGAGATTGGCAGATATCGAAAATGAACAGATTTGGTAATGGTGTACATACCCAAAACATTTCAAGCAATAAATCTGGTGCTATATCAATGTTGTTGAACACAGTTTAAATTTGTTCAACTAGAACAATGGTTTTCATAATTTTGTATCTTGTGCACCCTTGACATATTTAACTGTTTTCTCACACTCTCATTACAGTATATGAGATGATTTGTTTTAGAACATACACAGAAATTGACAACGAATGAGCTAAGAATAGCAACATGTTTAATCCTTGGTCTACGGTAATTGGAAATACGTATTTGATGATATTGTTGTGTTATTCGACTTAATTATGGCATAAATAAAACACATTATTAATTTTTATGGATCAGATGCCAGACGCCGCCTGACAAGTGCACTCCGATAGTGACTGAAGGTACTGAGCAATCGAATGCTTGTTTGAGGTGGTAACTAGAGTTACCGTCAGTAGACAAAGGCTGAAAAGTTGTTTCGAGCCATACGGAATGCTGAGTCGAAAGCTCAATGACTGCAAGCGCCCAACAACATTCGATCATTAGCAGGTTTCTCTGGATGTTTTTGCTGACAATATCATTGAACCTTATAACCAAAGTTCCTGAGGTCCAAACCTAACTGTGGATTTTTAAATAACCGAAGCCACATTAATCTGTGTGCTCAATTTATTAAAGTAAATTACCAATCCCATTAACAAAAGCGAGTGTTTTTATTAATGCTTTTGTGACGACTTATTGAGACATAATTATCAGCTGTCATTAACAATGAGCAATTATTTCTGCCTTTGCAGGAAACTCGGTTATCATCTATTAAAATTTTGAAATTAAATGATTACACAGTTGT
>JACCGJ010005565.1:8251-25223 GCA_013407085.1 Atriophallophorus winterbourni
TCCGAATCAGTTAGCCGAGCCAGCCTTATCTTACCGAGGATTCAATGCTCAAACCTACTTTACCCACGATACAAGTTCTTTTATGTATGCGGTTTTTATTCAAAACTAAAACGTACGATTGTACAATGTACCATGTACAAAACTGCTCTAACCGACTAAAGTAATGTGTTGCTCAAATCTCTCCAACTTACACAGTACAACCGGTTTCTGGTGACAATAAGATTAGCTTCAGTGAGCCTTGAACCAGTGGATAAGTGCTTCGTTGTACGAACCTTATATTGCAGTGACACTCAAGTTTAAGTTTGCTCTAACCGATTGTTTATCAATTTTATCTTGAATATGATTATTTAATCGATCCCAAATATCATTCGACATATGTACAATTCTTAATCTTCATGTTGTAAACGTCAATTTTGGCTCAATATTCTAGGTTCTAGCAATACTCAAATACTCATTGAGCTGGTCCAAATTCTTGTGAATCAACTGGTTCTGCTCTTAGCGATCGCGTGCCGTAACAAATTGTTAAGAAACATAGTAAGTTTTTCCCAATTATAAAGGTATTTCACTAAACCGAATTTTTTTTTGTTAAAAATATTACTGACAAAAGTAATGCATTAGCCACTTTTGTAGAAATTTAGCTAATACTGTATTGCGGTGTTCAACTCCCTCTCGATTAAACACCAAAACCGGTTTTTGGCGGTTTGCCGTCATCAGACGGAGACAGTAAGACTAAGTTCAGTAACGACATTACTGTGTAGTGAGCCTTAAAAACCACGATGCACAAATAGAGAAACACAAAGTGATTCCTAGTCAAGCGCTCAATGCATTTTTAGCGACCAAGGTATGGTAATATTCGTTATATGACGCTTGAACATTTTTGCAAAATGTAACAATGTTTTACTTATAAAACTTGTCCATTGATCCATTGGTCCATTGAATGCATTTTACTCACATTTGACTACAAGATGGGTATAACATGGAGTCGGATTGAGGTTAGTATGTAAGCTCACTGAAGCGCAAACATAACAATAGACAAGTTCAACGAAAGCTATCGTGTGCTTCCGACCTGCGTTTCTAAATTCATTTCTAATTTGAAATATTGGGTTAATTTTGTAGCTCCTGTTGCAGAGCTTCCTGCAATTCGTCATAATTCTTATAAGACAAAAATAAAAATCAAGATTCAAGATTCCAGAATTTATGGTATTAAAAACTTGTAGCTGTACAACACCATAGGGCATTCGTATAATAAAAAAACGTTAAGTTGACGCGTTGGGAATATCAACGCTTCTTATAGTTAATACAAAACGTCATGTATTGTCTCTGTATAATGGAAAGATATTCTTTGGGATAAATGTCGTGATATATAAAAGGGATATAGGTTGGAATTGCCGCTCACAAATATATCCAATTAGTTCCTGAAAATCCTTTCACTAAATGACTGTACAACATATGACAATAAGGAGTTCCTTATGAAACAAACGCGCACTGAATAGAAGAACAGACGGCAGTTCCGGTGAGAATGTGGAATATCAAATGCCAGTGAGTGAGTTCGTGTGGTATGGCATGAGCGCAGACAAAATTTCGGCATCAGAGGATGAATCTTTGAGATAATTTTTTATAGTTGAGTATTAAATCCAGTCAAACCCGTCTGCGAGAAGGTGTATCCAAATTAAGATGCACCATTCGATCATCAGAAGAGAGGTCGCGAAGAAAGCCCTCCATTTTATTTCCGCTCCGATAAATCCTTTCTAGCATCTTGATGAGCTTTTGTAGCCAAGGTGACCAAGCTTGCACTGAGTAATCCATCACTGGGTTGATAACTTATTTATGAACATAAGCAATGTTTCACAGGAAAAATGTCAGAAAATACGCTGGAGCACATCTAGCATGCGGCTATCTCGATTGTAAACTGCTTCGCATTGTATGCTATTCTTAGGACTTTCACTAATCCATACGCCGAGGTCATTTTCTGTTGTTGTTCATTCCAGTTGTTGCGATGCAATGCTGTAGGAGAATGGGAAAATGTCACCTATTTGCAACATTTTGTACTTTCTGAAGTTGGATGGAAGCTTTTTCCACTCTAACCAGCTCTTCGATATATTCAAATCGCTTTCTTAGCGCAAACAGAGCAGGTTTGACGTGATTCGCATTCAAAGTTTAGCATCATCCGCAAAGAGAACCATTTTGAGTGTGACAAGTTTCGAAAGGTCGTTGATGTAGATCAAAAAGAGAACCTGGTCAAGTACCGAGCCTTGTGGGACACCGCTTGTGGCTTCGATGTCCCTAGACATGACATAATCAATATGTACATTTGCCTTGCGATCAACAAGGTTGCTTCTCAGCCAGGTATGAAAGCACCCATTAATACCAAAATACTGAAGCTTGCTCTGGAGTATAGAATGGTCCACGCCATCAAACGCCTTTGATATGTCCAAGTAACGAGCATGCACGCAACCACCCTCATCGACTGCCTGCGTCCAGTCGTCCATTGTCTCCAGTAGGTTAGTCAAGTAAGAATGAGACTTCCGAAACCCATGTTGCTCTCAGGACTACAAGTTTTGGGTACGAGATGACTCACAATTCTTTCGAACACAAACGCTGCATAATTCTCGAGATAACAGGAAGGAGTTTTACAGGATGGTAATTTGCGGGTCACAACGATTTTCACCTTTGTAGATGGGTGTTAAGAATTCTCTCTTCCAGTCAATAGGTACAACATCTTCCCTCAAAGAGTGATTAAATAAATCACAGAGTGGTTCACACAATTGACCGCCGCTTAACTTCCTTCAGCTTTCGGACATTTGTTGATATTCAACCTGCGTAGGTGGTGCTGCACTATTTTACAATTGATGGATATATCGCATATAGTCTCCGGCACAATTGGTGCTGACAATTCCGATGGTAGTAACGCATCATTATCGGTGATAACTCGTGAATAAAAACAGGCTAGAGCGTTAGCAGTTTCCACCACAGAATCAGTCATGCTGTTATTTGTCATGATCGGTAAAACTCCGGATTTCAGCTTCGTAGTATTGTTAACGGTTGGGTAAAGATGTTTGGGATTTCGCTGCATTCTTACTGCCAGCTTCAGCTAGTGATATTTTTATCCTCCAGGATGAGTTTTGTGACTTGATTCCGCAATTCGTGAAAGTTAGCCCAGGTCGATTATGTTCTTGCGACCCTGTGAATAGCCCATGCCGAATTACGCTTTGTCAACCATTTTCTAGTGCGACTGTAAAATCTAAAGGTAGGGTTCTTTGATAGTATGTTTCGGGGCATATTTATAATTTTAATGTATTATGTTAGTGACGTAATCTGTCAGTGTTGTGCAGTGTTCATTAAACCAATATAATCCAATATAATCCACGTTGCACACGTTTTGAAAAAAACAGAACGAGCGGATGGGGATACTGAGCATCTTCCATGGCTGTGGCTTCAAAGGTTAAGACTAGGTCTCAAACAGATGTCTGTTGCAAATATAGTTGCCGTGTTTATTCAAAAACATGGTTTTAACAGGGGATGTAATCGAATATTTCTCAAAATGTGTGGTCTGGTGATCGGGGAGGATGGTCCACTTGCTTATATAGTTGAAGCAGATTGAAGTCTGCGTTGGCGTACTGCGTTGCTTTTGAGCGTTTTTCGTTAAGCTCACTGAATGATGATGGTGAACGGTAAACTACACCAACGATGCAACCGTCGCCTGATTTGAGCTTCAAGTTACACCATATGCTGTCTTCCAAATCGCGATATGCGTCTGTAAATACCGCACTGTATAAACGTTCGTGGTGGTGAACAGCTACTCCAACACCTGTTCTTACGCAGTCGCTCCAAAAGAAGTTCATGTTTGGAATAGGGAGCTCCCGATCGCTCACATGAAGTTGGAACCACGTCTCAGTTAATGCTATGACGTCGAGAAAGTTTTTATTACAGCGATTCTTTATTTTAGCTAATTTGTTAACCAATCATTGTGCCTTTGTATATAGGCAGTTAATTGGGTTTTCGTATACAGTGACGAAGCTGAAAGCTCGTCTATTTGTCGGACCCTTCGAGAGTAGTACATTGGTCTTATTTTGGGATTGCCGCAATGCTGCTAATCGGAGTGTCGTCTGATTGTAGAAGCCGTTGTTAAATTTGACGGTTTTGGTGTAGAAAGTCTGGGGTCACTCATTCTGACGTCATTCCGGAGATTCCTATGATTTGCTTTCCAGTTGGCTCTAATTGGTTCCATCATACCTCTGTAAAATTTTATTTTTGGAGGTTTTGGTCCGTCACCTTTATAGTTTGTTGACTGAGGTATTCTAAACGCGTCCACCATGAATGAATCGTGAGCTCCAATGCTGTTGGCAACGTAGAGCCAGATGTTTTCCCATTGTTTAAATTACCTTTTCTTTTCCACCACGGAATATCAGCATTTATGCAACATTCAGTCTGTGAACATGTACGGAGCAATTAAGAGTTTAGAAGAACGTCTTCCATCTCTTTTGACTTTTAATAGTTAACCTCGGTAAACGCGGTTCGTCAAGATGAGATGAATTTGGGTGCCGACTTAGGCGGGTTATTGAAACAGTCATAGCCACAATAATTTATAGAGAAGTCTAAATTTTGCGTACATGGCCTTTAGTTTTCCAGCAAGTGATATTTAAATATGTGAATCAACCGAATTTCTAATTCGTAAGACAATAATAAAGCTTACTGCAATTCACCATAAAAATGAAATTGAAAGTCTCACATTTTTCGTTGGATTAGGTCAGGTTTGATATATTTAAGTTTTCAGTCGATTAAATGACGTATATCAATTAATTGTGATGCACACTTGATTGAAAGGGTTGGCCGTACCAAACTTAGTCAACAATGGCTCACAAGCCCAAATTGTTCACCATTCATACACTATTACAAGGCATAGTGATCCCAATCGAACTGTCCTTAACGGATGAGTGCGATCAGTGCGAAATCGGTCGTGCGGTGTGCGCGATGACTAAAAAGCAAGCATTTGAATTTTGTTAAAAACCGTGGTTTTAACTAAACCCTCATGTGCATCGGTACATGTGGCTAAACATGTTGATTCGGCCAGCACTATCTATCAGTATCTTTTAAGTTCTAGCTATTTTACCATTTCTCCATTGTTACAAGCCGTGCGTATCCTGGTCATGATAACTTCACCTAATGTGTGTGACTGTCGTGAAAAGAATGTGATAAAATATGGTTTTTGCAGACAGATTTCAACAAACTACTGTTATGTGTTTCTAAATAACTAATTCTATTTCGATAGCTCATTTTCTTCAACTATAAAATAAATTATGCTCTACTTTGAATGAAATGATGAATTAAGTGAAGTTTTGCGTAATAATGTCTTCTTTTACAATGTGTCAGTCCATCGCTTTCATGGTATTCCTGTTGGTATGCGAATCAGGGAATTATATCTATTTGCTGGTCATTATGCAACATGATGTAAGTTTTCGAATTGATTGTAATTTTCAAAGATGATTTTTTTTATCCTGCAGATTCATAGAATGCCATGATGGATGATCAATTTTTACTGACCAATTCTGGCCAGCATTTGCTTGTAAATAGTTTGTTGATTAAGCGAGAAATTGAAAATCGGTGTAAAACGTAAATCTTACATCACTTGAGAACGTTTAATTGCATTGATAAAGGTTGGTCCCAACTGGCAAAATGAACATTTTTGTTTATTGTACTAATCTATTGATAAAGGCGTAAAGATCTATGGACCTGGACCTAACAAGGAGATCATATCGGTTAGAGGACCACAACAGATGTTGCTGGCTCCTTCTCAAATTGTCGGGCGTATAACGCTAGTTCAATGTGCCAGTTTGGAGAAACATTCATGAAGGTTTATTCGCGATCGGTCAAATGGTGAGCGGTATCACGGGTCGTAAGGCATGGGACTACAATGATGATGCTCCTTAGTTCGAATGCGACCCAAGACATGCTGATGAGCTCAAATGAGAGCGAAACTCGAGTATAGGGCTTCCATTGTTGACCGTTGTGAAGAACTTTGTGATGAACAAACAAACATAAACGTCTGTTAGACTTTCCATGCACTTACATACACGTCAAAACATTTCTCGAAACTAAATCAGACCGAACTTGAATTGCGGCACTTGCAATCATCAAGAAGATCTGCGACCTATTTTTTCCAAAAAGGCAACTGTTAATCAAGATTGTCGTTGCGTGAACTCCTTGCTAATGGGAATTTTGGGGAATGTGCAAACTTTGATATGTTTTTACTGGGTCTCAAAAAAGTTGGAATCATAACTGCAGTTCAGCTGGACAATAGAGGTTGGGCTTATGGTTTGCCTAAATATATTGCCCTATCCGATAAAATTTATCATACAACGACAGCAAAGTCATTGATGCGTCTACGTAATGTACGGTTCAGTGAAAGATTGCGACGCTTTTACCTACATGATTTCACGCAAAGAAGGATACACCACGAAATTAGTCGTTTCTAAAAAATGTATCTAACGAATGACATAATCTAAGACACTTTGTTAAAGAGTTCGGTGAGAAGGTCACACGGGAAAATTCCCTATTATTCCACATCACATGTTCACGCGTTGCTTGATGTGCGTGCTATATTTTTGCTTAAAAATATGTTGTGTGTCGCGTGAGTAAAACGGATGCACTGTGATTCTTCAGTAAACCGTGCTATAAAAAGAACGCAACCTTTCATTGGAGATCATTTCATTCGGTTTTGACAAAACTTCTGGGGATAAATAGTTCCACCTAAAGCTTTCATGGATTGACTAAATGATCCGGCAATAGTTTAATCGGGAATGCGTCATTTGAAAGGTGAGCGCATTACTGCGTGTGGGGATAATTGAACCAATTTTGCTCATGTACCGGAGATGGTGTGACTTGAATGTGCAAACGAATATCGTTCGTGAGATGTACATGTGATATATATATATATATATATATATATCACATGTACATCTCTCTCTCTATATATATATATATATAATTTTTCAAATTTAATTTATTACAATTCCGTGGTTTTGTAAAAAGTTTCCTTTTTCGGACGTGAAAACCAATGTTTGAGACACGGTCTTAGAATGAGCAATAACAGCCATGGATTTCATTAGTCTTTCAACATGGTTTACTTCGATTATTTATAACTTAAACTTCGATTAAATTTTCTTTTGCATCACAGCCAAGCGTGGACATTGTGCAAAGAGTTTTCAATCAACGTTATGCATTTCGAGGAGCAAATTCGAACAATTTCGCAACATTCTTCATAAATTTTGTTCAACAATACGTGAGTGAATGTCATCGGAGTTTTTTCTATGTTTTTGACACAAAATCCGATGGAGAATATTTCTGGATGTTATTATTACGAAACCAGTTAAAGTGATCCTTGAATCATAGTCGACTGTTACAGATATATGAAAGCATAATGTCTGAATAATCGCTAATTGAACATCTTGTGCATTACGGTGAATTCGCTGCTATTTACCTTTTTATCTGTCTGGGCCTGGGCAACCTGACAGTATCTTAGCCCAAATGCAGCCCTTAACTGTATGTGTATCCAAGCTTGTGGTTTCATACATATGGAGTCAAGTGATCGAGTAATAAAACAACACCAGTATCTGTAAGGTTGCGCTATATTTACGCACATTTCCATTCAGTTCGTTTTATGGAGGTGTGAAGTCTATTACCGACGGTTGCTAATTAACGGCTCTCGTACCATATTCGGAAGGCCACCCTCCGGCCCAACACAAGAACAAGAAGTGCCGAAGCAACTTACTACAGCAGTTGCAAAACCACGATAATCCGGCTTTCGAGAAATTGCATGAACACGACTTGATCGACACCATTCTAGGAAACATGAGCAAATGGACAACGTCCGTCGCTATTGAACGACATGCAATGTGCTAAGGTCGGTCAAACGATTGCTCAATCAGATCCAAGTGCCAACCGTTACCGACATGTTGAGGACATAGTTGTAACGGGATTCGGCATGTGCTTAGTAAATGCGTTTAACCAATTGGCGTTCGGTTGTGTTAATTAATCTCAGTGACAAATTAGGACGCAATCGATAGGTGGGTGGTGACGTAACTAACGTTTGATTGAGTGTCCTCGAAGCCTGTGTGTTTTAATGGAGGTGTCGTCGATGTTGCTGCAGAGACTGTCGTTGCGTTCTATCGATCTATGCGTTGTTCTAATCCAACAGCAATGCCATTTTGTCTGACCATTAGCGAACCAGGGTCTCAATGAGTGAATCCTCAAGAGGCAAGTACAGGAACCTGCGAGCTAGCGCCTTCATAGGATTTATCCCGGGATGACTTGTGTGGAATTGTTTGAGAACTGCCGAACGGAGTTTGTTTGGAATTACCACTCTATCTGAAAACATGAGGCACCCATCCACGATTGAAAGGGAATGCTAACGATGTCGGAATTGTTATAGTTCTGTGTCTTGCACAGATTCTGGCCATCTGGATTTATGATATTTAAATACCTTTTGGAGTACGGGGTCTTTTAATATTGCATCTCGAAATTGGTCAACTGTTACCGGCAGCTTCATCGTGGTGGTGGAAATCAAAAAACTGACGTCAGAATCCTGATTTGTTTGAGCCACCGTCTTCTTCTATAGTGTTTCATGTTATCAGTCTTGAGAGTGCATCCGCTTGTCCAATATTCCCGGTGGAGATGTACCTTATGTCGAAGTTATAGCTCAGCAGGATGGTTAACCATCGTTTTAGCCTGTTTGCTGTGTAGAAAGGAATGCCGTTTTTTGATGCAAACATAGCAAGAAACGGTTTATGATCCGTCAGCAGTGTGAATTTCCGGCCATATAGCATCTTATGAAATTTCTTGACCGCGAAAATGATGGCAAGCGCTTCTTTCTCAATTTGGCTGTAGTTCCGTTAAGCTACGATGAGTGACCGTGCTGCATGAGCAATGGCTTTTTCGGTTCCATCCTTGAAGATATGCGAGATAACTGCATCGATTCCGTAGATGGAAGCGTCCGAGGTTAGAACGATTGGCAATTTGGGTTGTAATGTGTCAGTAAATGGTCTGAGGTCAGCATCGACTTTATCTTCTCGAAAGCTTGTTAAGTCTCTTCTGACCATATCCAAAGGACATCTTTCTTCAGTAGATCTTTGAGATGGCCACGTAACTCATGCATTGATGGTAAAAATTTGCCAACCCGTGGAATGATATGGGATATCATGTGGTGGTGGCATATTCTGAATTTCATCAATGTTTGATCGGTCCGGCCTTCGACCTTAACGATTAATGATCAATCCGAGGTATCTTATAGATTCCATGAAAAAATTACATATTTCGGCCCGTAAACGAAAGCCATATTTGTTTACGCTTTTGAGAACTTCCTCTATTCGATCACGTAGTTCATCCACATTTGATCCTACTATGTTTATATCGTCGAGATAGGCAGCAGAATAGGGTAAACCTTGGATCATGGAATCCATGATCTGTTGGAAGATAGCAGGTGCAGTCTTGACACCTAACGGTAAGCGTTGGTACTGGAAGAGCCCACGGTGAGTGTTGATGTTTAATAGCTCTGTTGATTCTTCGTCGACCTCAATCTGGAGGTGAGCTTCCGATAGGTCCAGTTTTGCAAAAAACTGACCACCATTCAATCTGGCGAAGAGATCCTCAGTAAGAGGTAGAAGGTATTGATGATCTGCCAATGATGCATCGAGAAAAGTCGAATAATCGGAAAAGACTCTCAGACTGCCATTCGGTATTTTGACGATCACAAATGGTGCTCCCCATACTTAGTAGTTGACTGGTCTGATTAATCCGGCGGCTTGCAGTCTTTCAAGCTCTTTGTCAACGCTTTTCAAAAGAGCTTAGGGTTTGGGGCGAAATGTTGGGTTCGCATTCGGCAACAAAGACAGCTTTGCTGAAGTTTCTCGGCAACATCCAAGGCCATCTTAAAAGTCTTTCGGAAATTTGAGCTGAATAAGCTTTACTCAGTCATCTCTCGATTGATTCAAAGCATTGCACACATTGTTCAGTTGGAAATCAAGCAACTTCAAATTTTCAAGCTAATCCAGACCGAGGAGATTCAAGTTTGGATGTTTTGACACGTAACAGACAACTTCTAGTTTTGTGTCGTTGAAGGCAATACAGCAGGTAATCTGGCCCATGAGATTTAACCTTCCTCCAGATCTGCTGCGTGCAACATGATTGATGGGATTTATGTTCGGTTTGCCAACCGATTGCCAAGTGTCTTCCAATATTATAGTGACGTCTAAGGTAGTGTCAACTTGAAAACGGGTGGGCGTACATTTAGGGTCACGGTAAGATATTTCAATCGATTTCTCACATCCCGTTAGAAGGTTGCGAAGACAGGATAGGACCGATAAGTATTATTATTGGAATGATTGAGTACGGATTTCTTATTAAAATAGTTCGCTTGTCAGTAATTTTCTTTATGCCCCTTTCTGTTGCAATTCTGGCATCGGTGTTTCTTGAATGGGCAATAACGCACAAAATGCCATTCTCCACATTGCCAACACTTGTGTGGGGGCCTTGGCGTCTTGATCAACTCGTTGATCATTCTGACGGCTGCTTCGGTGTTTGACGGCTAAAAACACCGGCTCATTCTGGCAGGGTTTTTGATCGACCAACGCAGCGTCACGCTTCAAATTCAGCAAACTCTTGCATTATTATATCGAAAGTTTAAAAAAGTTGATTTAACATGTAACCATTTATCCGACTACATCAGCAATATTTGCTCGGTCGTGTAAGATTGTTTGCAATTAAAAGTAAGATAAAAATCATCTCACCGTGAACGATTTTTACGAGTTATTCTTTGAACAAATGACGAATGTCCGTTTCGTTCTAGATTTTAGACTATTTCTGCAGTTATTATTCGTTGGGAAACTTTTGACGCTGATAATGTCAGTATCACTGGTTTTCAATTAATCAGGTAGAAATGACAACGCCTTTTTCAAATAAGTATGATCTACTCTAATTTCGAGCCAGTTGGTGGTAACCCTACCTAATGAGAATGATAAAACACATAAAATAAAGTTTATAGGTGCATTTAGAATTTCTCATTATTTATTGCTAATGTATATCACAGCCTATGTTCTTAATACTTTATATTTTCAGTACAAATGTTGTGGACTATACACATTTACAGAATGGACGGATCCAATAATGAAATGGGATCGAAGCGTTACCTATGACAACGTAACATATTGTACGTAATTTATAAATCTGTATATTACCCAAATTTGAACCGCAATTCATTTATTACCAAAGTAACATGGTCTGATTATATTTACGCAAAAGAAGTTTGTGAAATTGAACAGTTTGATTAATTCACGGGAATAAACAGATGTATGGTGTATTGTGGATTTTGGACATTTCAAGTGCGATTTATTCTTTCAAGTTTAATTTTATTTTTGGCGAAGAAGAAATTGGAGTTCAGAAAAACTAGACTAATCCAAAACCTATTACTTTTCATCATTGTCAGTTGGTTATTCACTACTCAAAGGATTCGTTATTCACGTCCAAAGAAAATTCTCTGTGGTTATTGATGAGCGCTTGAGATTTCGGTCCAGATTCATTCTGTGACGTAACATTCAAACACCGTGGTTTACGAAACCCATTTAACTATCAAACCTATTTTATCCCCACTGTATATTTGCAGATGCGTAATTGGTTGATTATAAGATGATATTGAGTATTGTGCGGTTTACCATTGGTGTGTTTGTATACTGTAATCCTATTGGCTGCATGCTTAAATGTGTTGTCACATATAGGCGAGTTTTCAGTGGTATCCAACTGAATAGTGTTGATTGTTTTCAAACGCAAATCAATAAGAAGTGTCCTGGTTCTATGTATTATTTAGTGGCTGGGTATTTGAGTTTGTTGTTAGTTGAATTAGTGTCCTTATTGATTGATGTGCAGTGGTAACGCTGGTTTAACGCCATGTCATCTGGCAGCTGATTGGTGTCCACGAAGTCTTGTTCCGAGGCAATAGTTAGTGTTAACGAAGTACTGCATTTTGCATAGATTACATTGTATAATATGTACAACGTTTTGGGATGCAATATGATTATCTGGTCTTGTAGCATAGTACCGAGGTATTAAGAAATGCTTATTCCATGAAGATACTGCAAACGGCTCTCATTTTTGCGCAGTAAAAAAGTGCTGAATTTTGTTTCAGCTCTATGTAACAGTGCTGTAACGCCCTTTCGTATGTTGTTAGTTGGGTGTTTGTTATTAATGATTAGAATTAGTTCTTTTTCGTTCTTTTGTCTTTTTGTAGGTATATGTTCTGGGTTAGCAGATATTGTTCTTACTACAAGTATATCCCGTTTTCTGTATTCAATGAGGACTTGATTTTCATGAATAAATAAACTAGTAGTTCGTGAGTATAATGCATTTTAGGTTCTCTAATGGGTACAAACATAAGTAATGTTAAATTATGTTAAAATAGCAATACGTTACAGGCACTGCATTATCGCTCAGTGTGAAATGTTCGGAGATGGGATTCGTTTGATTTGCTTATGCTATTATTTTCTGGAACCTGCATTCACGTTCATTATTTCAATAAGTTATTTTATTCACCAATGGTGTGTATCAAGCTATGTGGATTTACTTACGTTAAAGAACGAACTATATGGAAAAAAATTAATTTAATGATAATTCTACTTCGCTGGACGACTGACCCACATAGTTAAACAAAGTGACCTTATCAAATGTATAAAATAAGTGAGATTTGGGAGTTTTACTGTCCTTCAATTAAATAAGTCTACGGAGGCGTTTAGTTAGTTTGTAATTTATCTAAATAAACTTTAAAATATTCAACTTTCCAGTGGTCCGTGTTCCCATAAGTTGCTGTGAGATACAATCGCCGATAGAACTGCCGAGATGTGCCATGCTTTGCTCTACTGCACAACCTTTTTCGGAGGTAATGATATTGAGTTTAGAATTAAAAACAATTAACGGTTTATTTTTAATATCCACCCAGACTGTAATTCGCAAAGTTTTTTTTCCGTGTTGACGAAACATCAATAAACCAGACAAAAATTGTTGTTACGATAACCATTTCTGTCGTAAATTTTTCGGTTCACCACCTTTGGCCAATTAACTACTGATATGACACAAACAGCTCAGATAATGTTGTTTCAATAGACCTGTAACTCAAGTCCCCCGCACTTACAAGTTTAACTTTGTTACCAAATACTTTGAGTACGATCAATTAATCTATAATTCACTGATATTCCCATTGCTATTCAGTCTCAAATATGGTTCCGCTAAGTACTTATTACGACAAGCATGTTATAAGAAATAAGTAGTTTTGGTTTTAAGAATCTGTCTCTGTAACCACCATGAATACATTACAGAGTCTTTGATGAAAAGTCCAGGTTATATAGTGGAGACTATCACCTTTAATGCTTGGCAGTTTATTCATTATCCGTATTAGCCTAGATAATAATCGGCATCTTTAAGAAAAAGCTAAATACATGATAAGATTTAGACCAAAGGTCAAAGGTGTTGGCTGTGGCCGTTAGATGTCGTCGACATTTCACGTGCTGTTGGGTTCTCAAAAATCATTCCAAAAGTCAAATAGCACCTTTATGACAAGTTACAATTCGTCAAACCAAAATCAATAACAGTTTGGGCAAACTCGAAAGATGTACTTTTTAAGATAGTTGCTATCTCCAGTTGACAAATTTTTTTCCCGGACGATGAATAAATTTTCGTTAAAGAGACTGTAGCTTAAGGGAACAACGGATGGTGGGTGGTGCATTTGATTCACGTATCTAGGACTCGTGAACCGCTAACTCATGAAAAATATAAATATATCTAGTGATCAACTACTCGCTAGTAGTAACAAAATAAGCGAAAATTATTCGAACGCATTAAAATTAATAGCAGATGAACAAGAAGCGCTTGTATAGCAGATGAATTACAATGCACATTTGCAAGCAGTTCCATCAGACACACACATTGACCGCTTTTATGCTCTTTGCACTTATCTGTTAGGGACTTTAAGTTCATGATCCGCATGCGCTTTAAACAGTGGTAGAATGGAAAAGAAGTAGCGCTTGAATGCCAATTTTGAATAACATTGGTACGAACAAGCTGTTCAGTCACATGTTCCCAAACACATGTAAATTGGGTTTAAAACCATAATAATTAACAAAATGATCATATGCTTGCCATACCATCAAACACATGCCTCATGATCGGTTTCCTACTGTTTGCACTCATCAGGTTTGGGCCGTAATATCAGGATCCACATGCGATTTAAACAATGGAAGAATGGATAACTAGTTGCGCTTCCTTGCCTTTGTTGATGCAAAAAGAATCATTTTATCGAGTATTTTCTGAATGCTGTCTGAATAAAAGCTTTGAATTTTTAAAAGTGATTGTGTGGTCAGCTGTGGAACAGATGATACATTAAACATAGCTGGCATTTCATTACTATGTTAGGTCCAACTTAAAGTTAGTAAATCATACTAATCCCACAGGCTTGTTTCAATTAACAGGGCTGCATTACAAAGGTCAAAGAATTGTTCGATAATGCGATCTTGGGAATCAAAGGACATCATTATGTTCTTATTTTTGTTGCAATGCAAGTAAGTGATACTGTTTAATGTCATATTATTCAACCCGTTAAATGTCTCACCGCTCGTATCATACATTTTGATTTATCACATAAAAGTGTTGGTTATCCTTGAAATAACGTCAACATGCCATCTCCGTTCTTGCTTCACAATGAAATTTGTCTGCCAATACGCACCAAAAACGTAAATCTAGCCAAAAACTCATTTGCCTGCATTCCCATCACACAGCCCACGATCGAGTTCGTGCTGTTTGTACCAATCATGTAGGGACAGTAGTAACAGAATCCGCATGCCGTTAAAACTGTGGAATAATGGTAAAAAAGTTGCGCATGTATGCCACTGTTTAGTAAGGTTGGTACGACCAACCTGTTCAACTACATGCTACCAAACACATGTAGACTGTGTTTGAATACATTATCATGATTAAAAAAGCTCATTTTCATGCATTTACATAACATACACCCCACGACCGAAATCGTGCTGTTTGCACTTATCAGGTAGGGGCAGTACGATCCGGATCCGCATGCACTTTGCTACCAATTCAGCAGCTAGAATGCTGAGCATCATGGTACATTGAATTTGAACATATCACAAATATGTACGCATTTGTGTATATCCCTCATTAGTATTAATCCATATCGTATTAAAATTAGAATAATGTGGTTAATATTCTAATAACGTTAATGGCGGTTGAAATATGATCAAGCAATTGAATAAATCAAATCAAGCCAACATCTACGAATTCTTTTAAACTTATAAGTTTGAAAAATGACCACGGTAATCGCTCACCATAGCGCGATTCCGTTTCTGTGTGCTCGAACTAGCATCTGGGTTATCGGCGAATGTCAATCGGCTAAAAATATAAGGATATAATGCCTAAAATATAAAAATAAATAAAAAACGATAATTTTAAAATATTTCAGTACACTACTGTACAAGAAGTGTATATGTACAATGTAGTAATGTACTAAAATGTATATTCGCAAACCAGGTTGAGATTGATTGGAAAATAGTGTATATATAAATTTTAGAATACTGTACATTATGCAATTTGTATATAGCCGTTTTTATGGTAGCGCTAGTGGTTCTGGAACGCAAAACCCGCGGTAAACGAGAAGAACACTCTAAATATAAAATAATTTGTGAGTCATGAGATATAAAATAAACGTAAGAGATAATCTTTCTAAAATTTATCAAAGCTGAATTTTTATGACATGACTTGTACTTTTTCGAAAACCTCTTTGTGATCATGTTCTGAATGACGACTTTTCAAAATTCTTTGAATTCACTTTTGATGTAGTAATCAATGTAAATCCTATCTAAACTCTGCGAATCGAAGTTCTCGTCTACTCGCTACTTTATAAGTAGCTGAAGGGACTAAACTAAGCTCCAACTGATCGAACGGCGCATTGCCGCGAGGGTTATTACAACCCCAGGATAGTTCGAAGTAGAATACCATTCCGCGAAGAGTCCACCGGATACGCATAGCTGATGACAGGCAAAAACATCAAAACCGGTCCTGTGCTTCCGGTGAGATTTTAGCGTTTCGGAATGGTATTCTACTTCGAACTATCTAAACTCTATTACATCTGGTGATACATTTCTAAGGGAGTTGATTCTTCTTCAATGAAATACATAAAATATATTTTTATTAATGAAGTTGCATAATTTTATCAGACCATATGTAGCTGAAACGTTTCATCGCGTGCGAAAAAAAAACAAGTCAAAATAAAAGAAATCGAAATTTTGTTCCTGGATAAAATGAATAAACATTAGAACAATAGAAAGAACGCCTAGACATCCGCGTTTGATCGCATTTCCATCATACATACGTAATTATAGCTCAATGAACAATGCACACCAAGCCTATTACCAATACGAGATGAGTGCAAGCAAACAAGAGCCAGTCATGGTGTGCATTTGATGTGAATGAATTCAAATATTGATGTTGGCCACAAGCCCATGGATTTGAACCCATCCGCATACGTGTAACCAAATGAAATTGAATAGGTTGTTTGCGCCAGGCCTACGCAACAATGGCTTGCAAGTTCATACACTGAGTTCATCCGCTGTTTAAAGGCAAGTAGTGCCTGATCGTACTGTCCTTACCTGATGACTACAAACTGCAAGAAATATGAATTTTTGTCACTACGTCAAAATTTTGTTCCATTTTTCTCTCATTTTCCCCACCGATTTTGAATGCTCGGAAGCAGCTGATGTGAACGAAACTATAAGAAAAGTATCTGGAATGGGTTTGATGTTTTGAAAACTATCACACTGTTCATTTACAGACTAATCATTTACTTCACCCGGGATCTCTGAGATTTAGTATTTAAACATCGTGTGTGGTATTTACATGTGGGCTCAAAATGCATTATTTTCTAAGAAGT
>JACCGJ010005568.1:0-15049 GCA_013407085.1 Atriophallophorus winterbourni
ATTCTCGGCTGAAGGTAGAATCCTGGTTTGAGCCGGTTGCAGCTTTCGTGAAAAGAAGGAGAGTGGTGCGCACTCATCGTCAATGACTTGTTGTAGAACGGCACCAACAGCAACTTGAGAAGCGTCTGTTTTGAGCACAAGCTTCACTCTGCTGTCCGTGGAGAGATGAGCCAGCGAAGTGAGCGTGCTGAGAGATGCTTTGACTGATTGGAACGCGGCGATAGCTTCCGTTGTCATGTTGAACTTCTTTGGATTACCCCGCAAAAGATCAGTTAACGGTCTGCATTTGTCCGCGCATTTTGGTATGAATCTGCCGTAGAAGTTAATGAATCCAAGGAAGCGCGAGACGTATCTGGAGAAGAGACGTTGGATTTGGGTAGTCTTCAAATCGCCGATATTTTCCTGCGGATGGGCCAGTAGATCACACTAAGAATCGATTGTGTGTCCCAAGAATTCTAGGCGGGTGGCGCGGATTGGCATATGTGCCGGTTGATTAACGGCACATGTGTATTCCTGGAAGACGTTGGAAACCAGTCGAAGGTACCATATGCTGCTCGTGGCTTTCACTAGCGACAGAATATCATCTATTTACGTGAAGGTGAATGGTAGACCTCGCATGACTTGATCGATGAAGCGCTGGAAAGTTTGAGCGGCGTTTCTGAGTCCAAACGGCATGCGAAGGAATTCGTAGAGACCGAAAGGTGTAGTGACTGCAGTCTTCGGAACGTCGACGTCTGCTACTGGAATTTGATGATAGGCGCGCACAAGGTCGATTTTGGAAAAAATCTTCTTGCCGCCGGCGCTCAGGGAGAAATCCTGGATGTGAGTTATGGGATACCTATCAGGCACTGTGAGCTTGTTGAGGCCTCTGTAGTCACCACATGGTCTCCAGTCGCCTGATTTTTTTAAAACCATATGTAGAGGCGATGACCATGGGCTATCAGAGGGTCCAATTATCCCAAGTTGTAACAGTTGCTCGAATTCCGCTTTGGCAGCGGTGAGCTTGTCAGGGGACAATCGTCGCGGTCGTGCGTTCGTCGGCGGGCCGGTCGTGAGGATGTGGTGTGCGATCCCATGTTGGATGTCTGGCGTGCAGCGCGATGGCTGGCTGATAGCCGGATAGTCTTGAAGCAGCATTGCAAACTTGTCGTCTGGTAGAGCGAGTTTCAGTCCGATCGAATTGATCGATGTCGCTTTTTCTGTGACGCGTACTGCGGATTTGTTGTCCAACAGTTGTTTGCGCTGAACGTCGACTATTAGCCCGAACTCTGTTAAAAGGTCGGCTCCGATGATCGGCTGACGAACGTCAGCGACGATAAATGTCCATGGGAGATTTCTGCCCAAACCAAGGTTTGGCAGAAGGAGACGCTGGCCATACGTTTTGATGCGTGTGCCGTTAGCCGCTTGTAGATTGACGCCAGTTGGTTCCATGCGGGTGCTTGCACTATGAGGTGGGATGACACTCACCTCCGCTCCTGTGTCAATTAGGAAACGTAGACCTGTTGGAGAATCATCAATGTAGAATAGGCGACTTACGGTGTGGCCAGCTGCAGCCGTCGCGATTACTGGCTGGCCTGCTCTTTTCCCGCTTTAGCTTGACTGGCGTTGGGGAAGGAACAGGGCTGCACACAGTGCCTGGCGTCAGCACCAAACTGTTTATGGTACTTGCAGACACCTGTGTTGACAGCCTGGCGCGAAGCGTTTGCGCGGTTGTTTTGGGGACGACGTTTTTGCTGTTGAGGTTTACGCTGTTGATACGTCGTCTGTATTGACAGTGTAAGACGTTCAATTGCGTCCTCGATTCGAGCAAAACGTGGGTCCGTTGGGGCTTGTGGCGTGTCTTCGGTCACCACATGTACTTGAGCATTGCTTGTTTGACACTCGTGTACCTTGTCGGCGGCGAGTGCCAATTTCTCCAATGATGCTTCGCTTTCTTGTATGGCTACGAAAGACCTCGTGTGAGCAGGCAGGCACTTGATCCAAAAGTGCATTAGCACAGCGTCACTGACATTGTTGCCGCCTGCGAGCGTGCGCATATGCCGCAACAGTTGCGAAGGTTTTCGATCGCCCAACTCCGTTATTTGGAGAAGTTGTTGCATGCGAGCTGCGTTGGACGTGCCGAAGCGTTGTAGAATGGCAGCCTTCAGTTTGTCGTAGGGATGATCTAATGGTTTCGGATCCAAGACGTCGATCACTTCGGATGCAACCTCCGTAGGAAGGTTGGCGGTGACCTTAGCGAACTTCATGTCTTGTGATTTGATACGATAGCTCTCGAACTGAGCTTCGACCAAAACAAACCACACTCTCGGATTTGACATCCCGAAAGTGGGCAATCTGACATTAGAGTTAATGGCGGCTTCGTCGCCGGACGACATAATGAATACAAAATGAAGGGGAAAAAATTTAAAAACGGGCTCACCAGTTTGTAGCGGATAAGCCGAGCGTTATGTTAATGAGAATTGTTATAAGTGTTGTGAATTATTATATAAGCGTATGAAATTATGTATAAATATATATAATTATATTTATGCAAGAGAAGAATACACTATGTCAACAACAGACTTACGAAATCCTTGTGTGGTCCACTCGGATTATTGCTAACAATGTAATTGACCCGTGTTATTTCTTCAGCATGATAATTGCTCGTCGTAGATGGAACAAGCAGTGAATTACCGAAAAGGGAAGAAATATTTTGGGTCAGTAATCTGAAACAATAATTAGTGGTTCGGCACCAGGCAAGTTATCAGACGTTCACGCTGTAGGAAGCGCAAGTGTGTTCAGTTGATTTAAACAAAACGACACACGGCATCATGATGGAGAACGTTTATGGAAAATAAACTTACTTTTGGAATTATTGAGGAATTATATCAATTGGGAATAATTCCTACATGTCAACCTTGTTCACCGCATTCTTAATAGTGTTGTTTATTTGGACCGTCAAGGCGTAAATTTGTTCCAAATATGTTTTCACCTCGCGCGTTAACAATTCCACTTTTTGCGTGACAATCAAATCGGGCGTGATTAGAATTTATTTAAACATACATTTAATTCCTTCAATTTTGAAAACCTTCGAACATTTTGCTTTGTAAACGGATGATATTACACGCAATGCGTGCTTTAAATGATGTGCAGATTGCATATTTTGATCTATGAATGTTATGTTGCGACGTTTAGAGAAATGTGAATTGAAAACGGCAACAATCATATATATAAAACATCGTTCAGGGTGAACGTTTATCAACACTCTTCACGAGGACTGATACAGCTGTTAGACAAAAACGAATATTTTCAGATTGAGGTTAGACTGGTAATTAAAAGTGTTCATTCAACTTTAACCTTTATCTCAAATTTGTTCATTTTATTCTAATAATCGCGTGGTTAGATAGATTCAAAAACCAATATGCTATGCTGAAAAAAGCAATCGCTTTACTTGTACAATTTGATGACAGCTATAAATGATAAAAATAAAGAGGATGTAATCAAAATTCTATTGAGGTGCTTGGTTTGCGTGGGTTCATATACCGTCAATATAGATGGCAGATAGTGAAGTGCTCTTTGATATAAGCATACCATTTTGATTTGAATTCACGGATCGTCTGAGCGTTCACAATATCCTGTGATAGTGAATTCCACAGAAAGCAAACACGCACAGAGAATAAATAACGTATACAATCGAGTCTTGATTGCGGAATAACGAGACTACTTTAATGAGTCCGTGTATTCTTGGAAGAACTAACGTTTTTCAAAGCGATCAGAGGGTAATTTTCCATCCACATTATTTTATATGTTAGGATAATGTCGCTTCTTACTCGTTTTGTGTAAAATTGGTCAATCCCAAAATGGCCAATTGATCTTGGTATGGGATGTGATGCATCTAATCAAATCGCTTCGTAGCTCGGTGGTAAATTTTACCCAGCAATTCAATATCTTCACGCAGGCACAGTGCCTAAACTGAGATCATGTATTCTGTCTTGGTGGGATGTAAATATTGATTATTCGGTGAGCGTTTTAAGAAAGAACCGCCAAAATATTTTTTAAAAAGTTTCTAAGATACCGCTCGCCATGTAAAATACTTTTTGGCAAAGACAATTGGGTTTCATTTTGATAGTAATCCACATAAAAAATCCTTATGAACACTGGTCCAATTCAAGTTTTCATGACCAAGATTATGTGTTTGCCCTTATTGGCGGCCAGGTTGTAACATTTTACATTTACGTAAGTTGGATGGCATCTGATTTAGTGGAGACCAGTGATACAGGTCATCCAAATCCTCTTTCAGCATCAAACAATCTTTAATCGATCGGATATTCTTACATATTTTCAAGTCATCAGCAAAACAAACCATCTTGTATCGTACTAATTGCGCAATATTATTTACGTATAATAAGAAAACTGTATGCCTGAGCACTGTTACTCGAGGGACGCAGCTAGTGGCGGTAATGGATTTTCATAAAACGCCGTCAATACGGAATTGCATATCCCGATCGGATAGAAAATCCAGTATCCTCATTTTCAGCTACGCATATTCTCCTCTATTGCTGAAAAAGTTTCCTGTTATCCCATATTGCACTAGCGTTCGTAGAAGCAGACTCTAATTGACCTTATCGAATGCTATTGATACATAAATATAGCAGGCATGAACGGAGTATCTTAGGTTAAAAAACGTTGTCTAATCTTTCAGAGTGATGAGTAAATTTTGCGAGACAAGATCTGTTTCGGCGAAACCCATGTCTGCTGCTGATAAAAGTCTTTTAGTTTCAAGATGACCTACGATACACTCAGTATAAATGCTCTCATTAATTTTTGAGATGCTTGGGAGTAATGTAAAAGGCTTCTAGTTTGCTACCACGGAACGACAGCAACCCTTGTAAATTTGTGTTATCACACCTTTCCATGCTGACAATAGACCACTTTCGCGAAGACTCCGGATGAAAGCCTCCGCTAGACTGTATGAAAGCTTTGTATAACATGCACGCATATTAGCTAGGGTAATTTTGTCTAAACCAAGTAATTTTTTGTACTTAGTCGCCGTAGGTGTCGTTCTAAAATAATTTGGTTAATTATTGTTTCAGTTAGAGGTTTGAATGTTTTTGATGTTTCTTGCTGCATTAATTGATTTTTCCGGCAAAAAAATTGGGTGTAACAGCCCGCAAGAGCATCCGCCGTCTCTTGAAACGTGGTAGTCATTCCTTGCTCGGTCAAAAGCGGAAAACACCTGGTTTTACTTTCGTTGTTTCATTCACTATTTTGTACAGTATTATGGATAACATTCCATTCTTTCAAACATGTGTTGCGGGTATTGCTGTATGTCTTGTCGAACGAAGGTGATCACTCTGTCCTTTATTAGCAAAAATGTAAACCAATTTGCATCAGTAGAATGATCACAATGAATGGCCAATGCTCGTCTTCTCAGTGAAATACATTTCCTTTGTCTACCGCGAACAGCGAATCGGAAGTTGCGAAAATTTTTGCTTGGAAATGTCGAGAGTTTGATTGGATTTGAATCTGACAGGAAATAAATAAATAATTTCATTCTTAGAAATTTAGGGCATACTAATCATAATCAATTATTGCCAAAATGTTTGTACAATCAAATTGTATCATGTACAATTGCAAATACATTTTCAAGGTCACCTTTGCAGCAGAATTCCACGTTTAATAAAAATAAAGTTAAACAGTATTTACAATTTGAATCCAGATAATCAATAAGTGATCTGATAATAAACAACCACGAGTTGTTATGTATATTTGATTCACTGAAATCAAGTTGGACCTCATTTAGTTCACAGAGTACTTATCTTGGTCTCCGACAACCAAATTCACGGATGACCTTCGTCTCGTCGCTGTATCTTAAATCACTGCAGACATAATCGAACACGAGTGCGACGTTGTCACGACGTTTTAATGTAGCTTCGTAGTCTATTGATTCGATGGTCGATGCGTTCGAACTCAAAACCAGTTCCAGAATAAATAGCGTTCTGTTTCTTTCATTGTCATATGGTTCAACACTTAGTTGTACAGTAATTCCGTTGGATGCTGGTCTTTTGAGTATAGCCGAGGAAGATTGAAGTTCTCGATGATTAGCATTTGAGCGTGTTGTCTGACGTAAAGACGCTGAAGACTGTCAACTAGCGTATCGTTGTGTTCTGCGGTCGATGTTTGTGCGCAGTATATGACCCCAATTGTACAGCTGTCACCAGAATCCAGGTCACGTGAGCACCACAGCATGTCAGTGAGTTAGAGATCACTATCTGAGATTATGTTTATGTTTAGTCGTTTGTGACAAATCAACGGAAAACCACCTCCGACACTATAATAGTCATGGCGTAGGGGTAACATATTGGGATAGTAAGTTCACTGTCGGCCATGTTCCATTTATACTAAGTTTCAGTCACAGCAATATGAGTAATGGAATTGTCTGCAAAGATATCAATCAGTTCAGTCATCTTGCTGACTAAGCATATAAACACATATGATCGATACTGCTTTACGGAGTGATGAATCATAGGGTATGTGATATGGCATTAACCAGTTCGATACAGGATCCCGTTAAATACTCAGTTCCTGGAATGATAAAACATTTGAAATTTTTTCTGGTCGCCGACCGCTTGAATTTAAAATTAAATATCGGTTTGAATTGCTTGTTCCGAATAGATTTCATCCGCATCTGCGACGTTTTTTGGTGTATTTATTCCATCCATTGGTATCGAAACGCTGCTTTTTCGTTGTCTTCAGAAAAAGGAGTGTTTGTCTTATGACATTGGGTTTGGGTGGGCTTAGTCTAACATCTTTGGTTAATGTCCGTTTTCCTATTTTCCATTACGACCTTACTATTTCAACCGAAGAAATTGGCAAAAACGAATTCTTCTGGTGTTTCGGTCACTCCCGTTTATATTTTGACGAAAAAGAAACTTTAAATTTGTCCACAACAACGGCATTACATTCGCTGAAATTTTTTTAACTGGAAAGGTGTTCTACTTTTTCGTATGAAGTCCCGTGTTACGAACTCTGTCAAACACGTGTTCTGATTAGCTGAATCAATTATCTTTGATTAGTATTCACTGAAATTGCCTCACTGCGTCTCGATTTGATTAGTGGGTTCCTTAATCTAGTTCTTCGTTTAATATAATTTCAACTTATATACCTCTATCGATATAACCAGTTCATTGAAAATGTATTTTGCATTTTAAAGTAAGAGGAATATTTTTTCACAGTCATACTGTATAAAGACAAGAAACAGAACTGTTGCAAACATGGATGCTACTTTTGTGATGCATTAGACAATATTCGGTGTTTCAGTATCCGCGGTTTCCAAACCTAATCATACACTAAATGTGACAAAATAAATGCATCCAAAGTACACAAAACTAAGACAGTTTAAACATTTTAAAATTCCGCCATAGCAAATCTGTCATGGTACTGAGGTGGCGTGCAGCTTCTATTCAGATATAGTCGAAATAGGTTAGCCTCCATATTGAAGCTCTATTCTCGTTGTATTCTGGTCTTCTTTAACAAAAGTTCAACAAGTTCATGACGTGGATTTATGATTGTACAAATAACAATGATTCAGTATTTTAGCGAAGATTTGTTTCTCATTGACCTCGTTTAGCGTGTTTGGTCTTCCTGGAGCTTATCCGCAGTGGTTCTGCGAAGGACGCTATTGAACATTGTGTTTAACTCCCGGATATTGAAGGATATTGTCAAGCTCGACGCATCCTTTCAACGGAATTCGGTTGCCCACATGATATCGTCCAGTTATTTTTGAAAGATATTCTCAATGGCGACATCGGTAATCAAAATGAGATTAGTTCGCTTCAAAAATTGACACGCAGAATGCGGAACTGCGAGCTCACACTCAAACAGTTGAATCGTTTAGGTGAGCTGAACAACATGACAAATTTAAAGCTAATTATTAAGCGTTTACCTAAACATTTGCGTTACAAGTGGGCTAAGCGCGTGGACGAAATATTTCGATATGACGAGGAGCCGACTTTCGGTAACTAAGTCAGTTTTCTGGAGAGACAAGTCTCAATTGCTACCGGTTTTTTCGGTACTTTAGCAAATGGTCGTGAATTGAATACTTGTTTAGTGATGCATGTAAATACTAGGAAGGTTCGAATGAATGTTGCTTCAACGACAGAGTCATATCGATGGCCCGAGTGCTCCATGACGCATGCATTACAACAATGTACTGTGTTTGATAGCTTACCTCACGCTGGGAGGGTGGTTCGAATTGAAAATTATAAATTCTGCTTTATCTGCCTTTAACCAAATCGCAGGCTAGGTGATTACAGAGTAGCTTCTGGATGTGGAAAAGATGGATACAACGGCAAACATCACAGACTCTAACATCGCACTGTCAAAGTTGAGTCTGAAAAGGTGATTAATTCGACAAGTACACGAAACTGTGGTAGTTTTTTGTCCATCTTTGCAGTGAGAGTAATAACTCCGAACGGGATCGTGCTTATGAACGCCCTCTTGGATAATTGCTCTGATGCAACTTTGGCGACAGCTGATTTAGCTGAAAAAACTGGAGCTGTCAGGTGAACAAGCCTACATCGATGTCACTTCAGTGCATGACACACATAAACGAAAACCTAGTGTCACGACCTTTGTAATTCAGTCGCTGCATGAATGCATTGATCAAGTTTTACTATGCTATTCATGTTTTAAGTTTTATGCAGGCTACTATGTGTACAATTGTTAGGCAACTATGCTTTATCGGTTGCTAACGAAAAACATATGTAATTATGTTCGATCTTAACATTTGTGAAATCACTGTTTTATTTCATGTACTTCTTGATAAACTAAATGATCATGGATTGCATGAATCGCTTTATCCAAGAATATAAAATATTATTTCTCATCTTCTTATTCTTTATTTTCTTCTTCTTTTCATTATTATTATTATCGATTGAACCACAGTAAAAAATGTGTATTTTCTCGAATTTTATATAAGGATGTTACACATGCAAAATGCATTATGATAAGATTATTCAAGTTAAAAACTTGCAAACGGAGGGATTGTTAGGATGTGATTGTGTTTCGCATGAAGTGAAACAATTTTAAACAGGTGTATTGACTAAAGTCCAATAGATCGATTGTTACATAGTTTATTACGGTATAGGAAGCTGAGAGCTTGTACAGACCGCAGGATAGATTGGGTGATAGGTCGAAAAAGCAAAAAGAAAAACTTTTGAGTTTCCAACGCCTTATAGTGGGCCTCATTCACGCTTAGCCTGCACGATAAATAGATTTCTGTGGCATTTAGACAGGTAGGACGTCAACCCGGGACACAGCTACACACCACATCCTCCTGAATGGGTCAGTTGACACTGCGTGTGTACGGACTTCTGAGGTTAGTGCTTCGAAACAGAACGAATAGGGAGTTGCATGAATGGGAGGGTCCAGTCAAGATCCGGTAGGTAAGTAACATGTCACCGTGAGGAAGACGGTATGGTCACAGCGTAGTAATAACATATTTGGAATGGTGAGTTCCGCTACGAACGTTGAGAAACGACTCGTTCGATTGGTAATATAATACAAAACGGTCATCGAATCAGTCCAAAAGAAAATGGAGGGATTGTTAGGTTAGGTGACGAACGCGCACCTAATGTTCGACTTATCAGCCAAGATAAGCTTTCCACTAAAAGAATGCTGGGTGTTAAATGGTATGCAGACACTGACGAATTCGCGTTTGATCTGAATCTGTCAAAACGCCCAACGACAAAACGAAGTTTGTTGTCAGTTGTAAGTGGGTTGTATGACCCACTTGGCCTCATGAGTCCTTGGATTTTTCCTGGGAAGGTTTCACTACAAAATTGTTGCAGAAAACCTTTGGGTTGGGACGAGACGATGTGTGATGATCTTCAACTAATGTGTGATAAGTGGATCAGTAGCATGCATGCAATCAAGGAGTTACGTATTCCAAGACGCATTAGCGAAATGAATGAGAGTATGTCGTCCTTGAGTCTTCACGTTTTTAGCGATGCTTCGGAATCTGGCCATGGCGCTGTTGCATATGGACGTTTGTATAATGATTCGGTCATGTCACCGGTTCGTCTATTATTTTCAAAATCTCGAGTGAATCCATTGAAAGCGGTATCGATTCCTAGGTTGGAATTAGCGGCAGCTGTACTTGCGGTACGTGTATATCTGATTCTGAAATCCGCCTTTGGTGAACTTGTCAAAAACGTTTACTTTTGGACTGATTCGATGACCGTTTTGTATTATATTACTAATCGAACCAGTCGTTTCTCAACGTTCGTAGCGAATCGTTTGACCTTCATACATGAACACACGATACCTTGCCAGTGGAGGCATGTTGGTACACGATTAAATCCGGCTGATTTGACCTCCAGAGGTGTTATGGAATTGTCTCGATTGGAATTTTGGTTGAACGGCCCCGACTTCCTGAAACAAACCATTGATATGTGGCCTGAAGTAGTTGATCCACAGTGCAGCGAACGAATTGAATTCAAGCGTGCCAATTGTAACATTACTTCGGTTGAGTCGGAGTGTGGAATAGACGTCATTCTTCGTCGATTCTCTAGTTGGAAACGGCTTGTACGCTCGATTGCATGGCTGATCCGTTTCAAGCGTTATGTTATTATCATGTTTGGTCATTGTTCCAATGGATCTTTATCGGTAGGCAAGATCGGATTAAACGAATTCCGGGATGCCGAAGCAGAAATTATTCGATTGACGCAGCGGAATGTATTTGGTGATAAGGCGCTAAGTGAGCCCTGTGAGTTCAATTTGTCATCATTAAAGTTACGCCCATTTATTGATCAAGGTATTTGGAAAGTTGGTGGTCGATTGAGGCATTCTGATCTTGCAGATGAAAGCATTCATCCCATTATAATTCCTAAAAGGCATAATGTTACTGACCTATTGATTTTTTATGTTCATCTGCTCGAAGGACATTCTGGGCCAGCGCATACCCTCAGCGTCCTGCGCAGGAAATTTTGGCCGATCAGTGGGCTATCATGCGTGAAGCGAGCACTCGCGAAATGCTTAACCTGTAAACGGTTAGATGCCAGACCGGCAACTCAACTGATGTCTGATCTTCCTCCAGTCCGTGTGACCACAGGTTCTTACCAGTTCGCTAAAGTGGGTCTGGATTATTTTGGACCGTTTTAAGTTAGGCCAGGTCGATCTGTAGAAAAACGATACGGATGCCTATTTACTTGTTTACAGTCACGCGCAGTCCACATAGAAGTAGCCCATTCTATGGATACGGATTCGTTTTTGATGGCGCTCTTTCGCTTCATTGGACGTCGAGGTAAACCGCAGATTATTTATTCGGATAATGGGTCCAACTTTGTTGGCGCTGAACGAGTGCTACGTATATGGCTAAATGGATTGAACAGTGACGGTTTATCGGATAAACTAGTTTCACATAGTATGGAGCTGTGCTTTAATCCTCCGTACTCTAGTCATAGAGGAGGTGTTTGGGAGCGGCTGATAAGATCCATTCGTCGTGCATTAAATGCTACATGCACAGAACAAACACCATCGGACGAGACGCTGCAAACCGCTCTAATTGAAGCTGAGCGAATTCTGAACAACAGACCGCTTGTTCCTTTTTCTTCAGAGGATATTGACTCTTGTTCTTTGTGTCCTAACGATTTGTTGTTGAATCGCTCGAATGATGGAATGCATTCTGAAGAAAGATTTGTTGACACTTATAAGAGGAATTGGAAACAATCGCTGCACCTGGCAAACATATTCTGGAAACGCTGGAAATCTGAGTACCTACCACTACTACAGACAAGACAGAAATGGATCAATCGCAAACGCAATTTTCGTGTTGGGGATGTGGTATTATTGAGCAGTGTTGAAACTTCGAAGCGTGCTTGGCCACTTGGTATTGTTGTAGATGTTCATGTGAGCAAAGATGATCTGGTCAGGACTGTTGTTGTTCGCTCAAGAAATGGTTTGGTAACACGTGATATACGGAAAATTTGTCTGCTGGAAGGAGCACAAGAAGTGGAATGCTCGGAGTCTGGCGTGGCGGCGCAAATAGGGCTAGCTCAAACTTCTTAAAGAGAGAACGGCAGAACCTGAGGACGTGGTGGGTCTTAGTCCGGCAAACTATTTTCCTATAAAAAGCCACATGTGTCCAATGATGGCGATGCGACGTGGCGTGTGTGACTCGCCACTAAATAGAGTCATTGCCATTCTGCTTTATTCAGGGTCGGGTAGTTAGGAAGGTGGAACCAATCAGTTTGTTCATTCAGAAGTTAGCTCTAGAAGGAATTTGGCGGGCGGTGTAAATGACAAGAAATTTGTGTAAAATTCCTTCCTATTTTTCTATTTAAACAAATTTATTTTTTCTCAATTCTTCACAGTTTTACCTATTTGTGTATACATTTTTGATACTGTTCGATCCACTTGTACACATTTTTTGTTTTGTTGAACTAATTGATTTTGCTAGGCTGCCATTAAATTCCACATATTTTTGCACGTGATATTTGGGCTCATTTTATTGTTTCAATTTGGACACCAATTTGTGTGTCATTTGTTGTTTGATACAGAAATTTGGACGACAACATTAGTAAATTAACTATTTCTAGTTTTTATGCGTCAGGTCGACATTTTTATTGAATCTATTAATGCTGGAGTTTTGACTCCATTGTGCCGGTGCGTTCCGATATAATTGAGGTTTGTATACCATTATTATTGTTACTGTCATTAATTACAGTACCGTAGTAAACCCCAATCGTGGTTCTGAATTTGTCGAACTAGGGACGGGGGATCTACGCGTTAACTAACGACATTGGTCGTTACAATGGTCACAGCGTAGTGATGACATATTTGGAATGGTGAGTTCCGCATCATGAACTGCGCATGATTACCACGTCTCAGTAACGGCTATTAGGTCAAATGAGCACAGAGAATGGCGGTAACGGAGTTTCGGAAGTTTGTTCAGGAAACCAGCAGCATTTGTGTCATAGCAGGAAAGGCTGCGCGATCGCAGAGTATGCAGTATGGTAAATTGATGTGCAGTTATTCCGCCTATCTCACTGAAAACGGCTGCAGGGAGGTTTTTGAAGCGGTCGTGTGAAGTTCGTCAACAGATTTATCTGTGCTGGGTGTGACTGATGGTTGTGGACGAGGTCTTGGTTTGTCAAATGCGAAGCAAACACGGACCATTGTAGGTGCAAAGCGTTTGTTATCATACCACAAGCGCAAAGCAGTATTAATCATATCTTCTGATTAGAAGGTAATTTCCAGAATACGGGGGGCAATGCCCTCGTAGCTTGGGGACGTAGAAAGGCGTTTCGCGGCAGTAGTAAAAGTTCCGTGGTTTTTGCTGTGTTCTTGGATGTAGCGCCATTGATAAGAGTCGTGTAGTGTGTTCTTAGCTAAATCATCACCTTTGAGTTCAGGCACGCCGTAGAAAAAAATGCTGCATTTATCTTTCGCCGATTTCTAATCGTAGCCTTCTTGCTTTTGCATCTGCCTCTGAGGCCAATAAACATCTGAAAAAATACGAACAGGCAAATTTGTATTTCGGGCCGATAGTAAGACCTCTTCAACCTTCTCCGTGGAGTCGAGGGTGATTCGGAGCAGACGTGGAACATCCGCGTTAGACGAGTTCGGGCACCTGGAAAGACGTACTAAAGAAACCGGGTCTACATCAAGCTTCAGTTTTTCTTGCCTGCGTGCTTGATACCATGAAGATACACTTCCCGGCACATGTATACATACAATGGTCAACGTTCACGTGTTCTTCCGATCAACTTTTGAAACTGCATGCAGTTTTCCAGCGCTGTTTGGTTTTGGCGTCACGTGTGGAGTGGTGTGTGATGTTGTTGATCGAGTCACACTCGGCAATACCGGGTGTAAAGGGCAGAATTTCAATTATTTTATTGAAAATCAAACGTTCGAATCTCCTGAATTTTGTTCATTTTTTATCGTTTTGTTTCACTGAACTATTTGAAGTTATTGGATTTTGGGTCAACTTTTTTGCATCTTTATTTGGCCGTTCGCGCGCAGTTGAAGTTGTGACATTTAGCTGTATTGGTTGCTATTGAATATTCGTTGTTCTTGGATTCAGTACGAAGCGGAATAATTGAGGTTTGCTATTTTTATTGAATAATTATTTCGTTTCAATAGTACAGTATTGTCCCACGTATTGTCTTGTCAATATCTTGGTGGGCTTGGACGCGTGACTCAACCGTTCATTAAACACATTTGTGCCTATACCGTGACTGAATACTTTGACGTTGAACTCGAGTTTCCCCGGACCGATTTGGCGGTTACACCAGGTCATCCTTAGGACTTTTGCAAGCGGCTGGGCAGTCTGTTTTCAGTAGAGACTTGAAGTGTAGCAGTCTGGTGACAATAGCACCAAACTGGTCCGGAAATAATGATATGGAAGCGTTAGCTGTTACCTCCGCGTAAGTAGATTAGGGCGAATTTCAACTCGTATCAGGTTCGATTATTCGTCGTGAACACACGATTTAGGCGTTTTCTACTGTGTTTATCGGAAAGTTTGTCCCTTCGATGCCGTGCTCTAGAAGCAACGCGAAAAAGATTATCTCTTCATTCTTTTGCTGTTTCAAACAATCGTAATACGACTTAGAGATATGTGTGCATCGCATGTGCTTCCAAGTCTCACAGCGATCACACTGGATGGCAGGATCGTCATCATCAACATCCATGTTATATTTTTCGCAGTTATTTCATTTATTCATCGTATCAACGCGGCCCATGATGCAGGAGAAAAATTGTATTTGTATTCATTGATGAAAGACAAGTACGTAACAACGTAACAACAATCTGAAAGGAAGATTAATAAGATGAATTGCAAGATAAATTGTAAAATAAATCGTTATTAGAAATCTAGCGAGGTAAATTCGTATCGCGCGCGCGTTGGTTAATACTTAGACCACCCGTTTTTTATTTCGACAGATTCAGAACATGGCCATTGATCTCGCAGCCTACTAATTTCCAGTGGGGTGATTCAAGGTAGCGTATTAGTCCCCTTAATGTTTCTTATATATATCAATGACATACATAACGTCATTTCACATAGCAA
>JACCGJ010005574.1:0-14642 GCA_013407085.1 Atriophallophorus winterbourni
AAAGTCTGTGTATAATCTAAGATTAAAATAGCTGGAATACGTTTACACGAAAACTCAGGGAGGTAAACTAAAATTGTTTAAAAATATGTGCTCGTTTAATAGTATTCCATTTATTCCATTGTTTCATCGATGCAACGTTAAAATTGTTTATACAATTAAGCGTCTTCAGCGCTTCACATAGTAATACACCGCAATCATTAACTTAAAAACCGTGTTCCTCAATTATCTATATCCAAAATTAACTTTGAAGTACATCTTTGTTCGCCAATTAAACAGATTTTCAGGACTTAATTTAAACAATTTCTAACCTCACAGGTCAGAATAATTAATCAGACCTCGGTTGTGATATCAAATGTTAAAGATTTGAGCAGAGAACTATATTAGTACAAATACAAGTCAAACGTATTACGACAGCGCAACCTGGGAAGTCAAAATCCTATCTCAGATTTGCCATCGTGCTGATGAAATTCTATTCCTTTACATAGTCCTCATACAAATAACTGCAAGTGAACTGAGGTTAAAATTATCACTTAGATATCATTTGTCAATAAAAATTTCAGTTTTTAACATGCAGTAATTAATTTTGCAGACGATAAATTCAATTATTTAAAAACAATATTGAGAATTGTTTTTTAATGTCGGTCTTCCTTTCAATTTCAACTTTCACTTTTCAACGCTCCGCATTACATTAAAAATTAAATGATTTAACGAATTAATAAACATCTGGAATTCAACAAGATCGGAAACACAGATGTTAGAGAATGATTGGAAAAACACAGAGAAATTATGATTAGCTACCAGCATTTAAATGTAAGCTAAATCGTGAAATTCAGCGAGTGTTCTGTTGACAGTCATTCGGTAGAACATCTGGAAATTTTCTTATTGATATTTCCAAAACTTACTCCGTAAATAAAATGACCAATTATCCCATATACACAATGAGAAATGTAAAAACGTTCGACTGAACTCATTTTAATCAAAATTCTCTCAAAAATATTGATCTGAACCTTGTTTGCGCTTTGTGGTTCCCGGTCTTGTATTTCGACAGAACGGATTGTATCCTATCTCTTTGCTCTCGGTACATGTCAGCCCGTCAGAAAGACATCATGTAAAATAGTGAGTGATTGTTGATTGTACAATGATTCATCTCCTCCCAGCCCTGAATAAATTGTGGAACATTTTGCGGTGGTTCTGTTGTAGCATTGTCAATGGACCACTTACCATAATTTCTGGACAGTTTTAAAATTGGCAGGAAAAAACTTTCAAAACCATGTTGTCTGTGCGTTTCAATTTGTCGATAAAAAATTAATATATTAAGAGTTAACAAACATGTTTGTAACTGTTTTGTAAGATTACATATGGTTGTTGGCGAATTATTGTATAATAGCCGTGGTATCAAAAGGAAAGGTTTACGTGGAATTAGTCATATCATTGCAGTCGTCTTCACACTGGAAATACAAAATCAATGTATATTTTGCTGTGAGATGAAAAGTGACTGACAAAAAAAACGCGTTATTACAGCACTTTGCTTATTTAACGTTCGCGTAATTTTCAAGATAACTCGCAACATTAATACAGTAAATAATGTAGGTTTGTCATTTCTAGATGGTTATCAAAAGTCGGTTGCTATTTGATAGTCTGTTTTGCCCAAGAGTTAGATTGTAGGTGAGTCAATTTATCGTAGTGCAGTTTTGTCGAGACACTATTCAATTGTGCTGTTTCGATGCAACTATCGACTTCTTCATTTTCGTATTTTCAATCAAATTTCAGCGAACGTTCCACCTCCAACTTATATTTGAATTATGAATATTCTTTATTGAATGCTGATCTAAAATTATGTTTAACCATGTACAAAGTTGAAAATAAATGTCTCCCGCATTGTCTCCATTCATGTTTATGTCGAATGATGCTCGCACATTTTAAAATGTCGTGTAAAATGAATTCAGTTTAGGAAATAAGTCGCTTTCAACATTTATTCAATCAAACTGATTGAAAATTACTTCATTGTTTTCATTACTTCGTGCAAACTTGAGCACCATGGCTACAAAAGGACATCAAGATGCTCGAGTTGATTTATCAGAGAGCAACTTCAATGATTGGTTGTCTTCGCCTCGTAAATCATAATTTTTATACAATGACTTGCAGGCTGGTTTGATCTGAACCAATCCTGACGTTTATAATAATGAACTCAAAGGTCCATCCTCTAAGGCATCCTCCGATCAAGCCATACCAAACTTACTCACCCACTGGCATTTGATATTCTACATTTTCACCTGAACTGCCGTCGGTTCTTCCATTCGGCGCGCGTTTATTTCTTATGGAACCTTTTACTGTTTGATATTTAACAATTATCTAGTTTGAGAAACTTCATACGACTTTTATCCTAACGAATATTTTCCAATCATACCCAAAAATATATGACATTTTTTTAACTACTTACAGTCAATTTTCCTTGTGCCTCAATTTTTGTACATATTTACTGTATTCATACGAATATTCTATGCTGATGTACAGATACAAACTTTTATTACCCATAAATTATTGAATCTTTGGTACAATTAGATTCGAATGGTTTACATTATATATTTCGGCAGCAAACGCATTACGGTCTCTTGGAAGTGTGCTTCTGAGAGAAACATTCAATACCTTGAAACTCAAAATCATTACCTTCGAAAATACGTCCATTTTGCCAATTATCTTCGCGAAGATTTTTCTGTTTTTACACGCATATTTTGTTAACTTTCCAACTTATTATCTTGTCCAACCTCCGTTAAAGGGTTTCAAAAGCGACGACTCCCACGGTTTTAATCTTCATCTTACCAGGAAATTATCAGTTTCGAGAATCTTAACATGTTGCAGAAACTCGCGTGGGCGCATTCTGTCAATTTTGACGCCGCTGCAATGGAACATAATCATACGTCCTGAACAAAATTTTGGACACAAAAATAGAGAATGCAAATCTTTGAGAATTCGACCAGCATTTACATGTCAAATGGTTTTTAATTGCCTCTAACACTGCAGAAAATTTGAGAAAAAATGCATGATACATTGAACCATGCGGATTTTATTAAACCAGTATAGGAAATATACGTACTGATTAAGCTAACTATTTGATGTACGTTTTTCTGATATTCATCAATTTTAAATAATTTGGCAATAAAATTTGCCTTTCAAGTGTAATAATACATTTTTGTTCCAAATGTCAACAATAACACACATTGAACAAAAATGTGACCTAGAACACGCATCAAAAAATGCTACTTTACATTTTCCCGAAAGTCGCTGATATAAACATGTAAGTTGAATATTTTTTATCAGGCCATTTTTCCACGTGCTGGATGTTATCAACATGTTGAGATACCTGGGTAAATTTATAAGGCTTGGAATTTTTCATTGGCCAACTCATCTCGTGTAGTGACGGTGAAATTTTACGTGTTTATTTCCATTCAAGAAGATTCGGTTCACAAGATTCGGCTAAATAGATGTAAGGTGATTAATGAACATTTAACTTAAAAATTACAGTAGAATTGTGAACATTTGCTCGAGAAAACAAAACTCGTTATAAACGCCAATAGTTCCGTGTATTGGTTTGACCGAATGCTTCCCAAGACTTAATAAAACGAGGCAGTTAAAACATTTGATCTTGTCATCTCTCCCAGCATCGAAACGTTTATTCGAAATTTGAATACTTATTTGTTGCATAATGATTTGACGACACCTGCGTATTGACTCATGGTAACTACACAACTTGACTATACTTGACATTACATGTTTATTTTATACCTATTTCCTGAACGAATATTTACTATGATATGGTAATTGTGAAGCTATGTGCTTTTTGTGACCATAAGTTCTTGAATCTTGAATCTTGATTCTTGAATTTCAAATGGTTTCGAGGAGCGCATTGCAAATCAACAAATGCTTTATTAAGAATAGTAAATGGGTGAATGCAAAAAATTTAATTTAACTGAGCGGGTTTTAAACAAGGTTATACTTGTATGCCAACTGTTATATAGGGTTCGTAAGGGATGGGGATGTGAGCAACACAATACTTTGAGCAGGTTCTTGTTATCAGAATTCATGCTCGAGAAGTTGTAACTCAGTTAGGATATGCCCTTGAAGCAACAGTTTCCGTCCGTTAATTGAAAAAGTAATTACTCGATAGTTATGAGATTGACTTTCATAATTGCACTCCAGTTAGCAATAAATTTTGTGGCATTGTGAACTCATGGATGAAGATCACATATCGAATGAGCAAACGTTCATAATTGGTAATGAATGCAGATTTTATTGGCGGTATACGAAACATCATTTTTTTCCTAATGCGAGCTAAAGATATTGACGTTAAACAAAGATAACTTGAGAATTAAAATCTACATCGATTTCTCAGAAGACATGAAATACATAGATATTATCGTCCAGGACGCCATCCGATGGATGTGTGTTTTTTCAGGTTCGATTTAATTCATATGATTACTGTAGGATAAGTAATGATGGACTGGCTCGGATTGACATTACATCCCACTTATCACCGTCTTGTTGTCTGGTATAAGTCACTTTAAGTTGAAACGCACTAACATTTGGATTTAAAACGCCACAAGACCCGGTATTTTTTGCAAATGTGAGATGAGTAATATACTTAAACGTAAAATTTGACCCAAAATAAGCTTACGTTAAAAACAGTTTAAATAATTAATTAAATACAGGGTGTCCCAAAAAATGTATACACACTTAAAATAATTGTAATCATAGTGTTTGTTAGTATTTCATTATTTCAAATTTATAAAAATTCGTTATAAGTAGATTTTATTATTTCAATGCTTGTTCTGGTGAACGGGGAGGATATTTGAAAAAACCTTTTCGTCCAATCCACCTGTTTGTCAAGACTCCATCAAGGAAAGACCTAACATCGCGATGGTAATGTGGGGGTGCCATATCTTGCTTAAAATAAAACTCTTCATCTTCAAAGTCTTCTCTAATGCTTGGAATAACAGACTGCTGCAAGTTCAAGTAAATGGGATCGATATCAGTAGAGTCAAAAAACGGTCCAATTAATTCTCTTGATGATAAACCACACCTCACTGTATTTCTCCTTAAATTGAAATGACGTGTGGATGTTCGTATTAAAATGTATTAAAATCAAATAATACAATAATAATACAATTATTTTAAATGTGTAAACATTTTTTGGGACACCCTTTATTTCATCACATGTACTATTTATTTATTACCAGATATTGGTATTCGGGTAATGTAAGTGCGCCTAATCGCATAGCGCATTTTATACTGTAAGTGCTAAGCTTCGTTGAAATTTCTTGTACAAAAGATACTTTAAATTTCAATAATGTTCTCGTACCCCGCCTAGCACAAACTGCAATATCAATAAGGCAGTGGAGTCAGTGGACGGGGTTTCGCTCTTATTGGAGCTCATAAATAGTGCATTTTCTCTGTCTCATGTGAGACTCAAACTGTCGACCATCACCATTGTAGTCTCACACCTTAAGGACTGAGATTCTAGTTTCAAGATTCACTGATTAACCGACTACCATTAAGCATTCATGATTATCTCTCCAAAATGACATATTTAAGTAGCCTTTTCAGTACTCTAGATTATGATGTATATAAGAAGAATCATCTCGTGATCTCAGCTTAACCGATAGAACTACTGTGAAATATTTTGTAATGTTCGTTGAATAAGAGTCTAAGAATAATTATGCAAGAAATATTTCAGAATTTGTCTAGAATTCAAAATCCCCAGTGAAAGATAATGTGCGAATAAACAGCTTCTCATAACTGAAACAAAAAAATCTTGTTCAAATGAGCATAATTGCTGTCACTACCTCGGAACATAAAGCGAGTTCAAATATCTTTAGCCTTTAAATAAAAATGTAGGTGAATACGTATGAATAAAGGCGTTTAATTATGATTACCAAGTTAAAATCTGTGCTAATACTAGTAGCACTATATTAACGGTGATAGTTTAACGCCCGATATGATACGTGGCATCTTAACCAATAATCCACTGCCTGCTAAAATCCATATATAATCAAAAGCCAAACAGACTATCAGCTTGTTAAAAGAAAAAAAATCAAATTGAACCATTAAAAAGTATTAAACCTTTTGCATAATGCGTCATGTAACCGAAAATCTAATTTGATTGTTTTTTTTAAATCAAAATTATGTTTTGAGTTGTTTTAACAAGAAATTAATTTTCAATAGTTAACCAGAAAATGAAGAGAATAATTACAAATAGGAGAAACATTTGCCACGATATATGTGAAAGTTTTCACTTTGCTGCACGCCACAAAACAGAAAATCTTCGGATAGGACTGTTGTTAATGCAATGTACATTAATTCAATTATTATTTCATCCGTTTAAGCGAAATTCCATTGACCTGAAATGATAATATCACGGTTTCTACACTTATTCATCTGTGAAACATTTCGTATTCATCGAAGCATAAAGGTCATACTGAATTTTATATCAGAATTTTATCTGAACGAGCAAAGAATTGTGCCATTTGATTTGTAATCCAATAGAAGAACAGCAGCTTATATTGAAATAATGGGGCGGCGAAATATCTCCAAAGAAAATGGAAGATGTAGAAGTGTTGTTCAAACCAATTTTTCAGGATGTATAAAATAATTACATGTTAATTAGATTATGAAAGAATTAAACAAGAATTTCGCTTGTATCTACATGCTTCAGATAAGTACATTATGGTATGTTAACATAAAATGGATGAAGCAATTTAGATAACAATTTATGATCAAAATACTATGAGCTATGACATTCAGATTATTTTTAATAGTTGATGGAAAACGATACGAATTTACAAGGCGTAATGTTTCATTCAGAATTCGTCATTTCATTGGTGGAATAGAAAGTTCCTGGAATGACCAAAATGTGAGGAACCTTACATTGTAATCGTTAAAGGACACAAATTGAAACAATTTCAAATTATTAATGAGATGAATATCAAAAAGTACAAAACAATTTAATTATAGACGCAAGGATACCTTGGTGGATAACATTTTGACTTAATCGAATAAAAAACTTGAAAAAAGGTTTCAAGTCAATGTTGTCTGATTATATATTCGACTAAATCTCAGAAAATATTCTAAACAAAAGCTCAACACTTTTTGACATAGTCTTTTTTGTTGTATATTCAACGTTTTCGCCTAAATAGCCATTAATAAATCATTCTTAAAACACCATTATTGTTATACGTAATATACGCGATATTAATATTCACTTATCCTCAAAACCGTTTAGTGAATAACAACCTTGGAACTAAAGAATAATTGAAAACGAAATCCAAGAATATTGCAGCTACATTGAATCCTCAACCACATTTAGATAAACATATTGTGATATTCTTCTTCTTCTTTATCATTTCTGAGGTAATTAAGATTTTTCTAATGAGATTAGTTAATATAACAGGATATAAAATTCAAGAATTTAGAGTATTGATCGAAAATAGTCTAGGTCGTTAAAATGTATCGCGTATGTCCAATAAAAAATATGGGGCAGTCATTGTCTTTGAATGTTTTCGTGTTCGAACAGGATCCTCGGGGTTTATAAATGTTTAGAAGGGTTGTGAAGTATTTAAAATGTCAAATGAAGGTTTAGAAGTTCAAACTGTGTTTTCCATTTTAGCATTTATTTGAGTCATATTGATCTTGTTAATAGTGGCCTTAGACGATCGATGTATACCCACGAATTCTGTCGTGAGGACGTTTTTACTTAATATGTTTGCAAATAAGAATTTTTTGGTAAATACTTCGTTATAAAAAGAAGATGAAACATTCAAAAGCTTTATTCGAACTTATTTTGTGTGATTGTATTAGATCGAGTTCATTTAAGGTGTTTATTGTTCCCGAATCAAAGTAGACAGAACTTTTGAAGACGTTAAAATCTTAATTATAAAAAGTATCGAAATTCCAGTCCCACATCAATGTTCAATACAAAATATTAGGATTTGCTTGAGCTCGGACCTACTCTAGCCAAACACGCTGAATTTAATATTTAAATCAAAGAACTTATTAGATTTTATTGGATATGATCCCACTTTTCTTATACAATAAAATATTTGTTACACTAAAGAATCATTGTATAATTTTATTTTAATTTTGAATTTGAATATAATCTGAAGAAATAAAAAGATTTCTGGCTAGCTGTGTATCACTGAGCAAAAATGTGATTCCTTTTAGTCTATGTACTGATGTCTATATGCATTTTTATGTGTATATTATGTATCTTAAATCAATGTAATTCTAAGTTCTAGGGAAACCTGTTTCAGCATAGAAGCACCCGTTCGACTGCTTCATGACATGACAACGTGTGATGGAAAGTTTTAGTAAATAGATAAATGTACAATTAACCAATGAAAATGTAATCAATTTGCGCTAGTTTATTTGCTGAGTACATTGAAAGCCTAATTCGTTATTTAAGGAGTTTTTGCTTACAGTGATTATTCATTATTCACGTTTAAATTGTGATAACGTGATAATATCGAACTGAAAATTAAGACTACGAGAGTTGCGAAATCTATTATACTTTTACGCTCTAGTTGAAACACAAATGTATTGCTCTAACTTTAGTTAGGGATAGGATAATGGAGACGAGAAAACTTCCGTCTCTTAGATAGAATTGACTAGTTTGTGCATTGAGATATTAATGCTTCAACAAATGTTTGATAGTTTCAGCGGATATCTCATCCACACCTGACGATCTGATGTAAAACATCAGCTGTCCTGACGAATATACGAGGTTGGTGCTAAAACTGGAGCACTCAGATTCGGTAAGAATCAGCGAAAACGGTTTTCCATTGTCTCTTAGGTTTGATGTAGCTTGCATATCAGATGCGGTTTCCGCCCATGTATAGCTAAAGTTATTTATGGCGTCTTGTTTTAGAGCGTTTCGTAAATTACGTAATCAATATCAACCCTTGTAAATGCATTTTTGGCGCAGGCACACTAGATTTCCTCGGTCAAAGCTTCACTCGATCTTGCATTACACCTCTTCCTTAAAAATGCCAGATTTCCTACTTTTCTGTCCCAAATACGGCAACTCCGTTTCGCCGTTTTATCGTTATGATAAACTTTTACAGCTGTTTCATCCCAAACTGTGCAAGAATCATTGCACGGCTGACTAATTTGCTCAACTCTAAAGCAAAATCACTTTAGCTTTCTTCAGAAGCACTTGAAGCCTTTGCCGCATCCAAAAAAGTCTATTCGCTCTGCCATCAAACTCTCTTTCATTGACCCAGATCCGACCTTTCCTTTATCATTGACGACCGATGCCTCCAATTCGGCTGTAGGAGCTGTTTTACAACAACATCATAAGAACACAGTCCGCCCATTGGCATTTTTTCGCAAAATCTTTTCCGGCACTCACTCGCTACAGCACATTTGGCCGCAAATACTTGCGATATATTTTGCCATACAGCATTTCCGTCACCTATTGGAAGGTCGTGTTGAAGGCACACGATTCGTTCTCTCCCTTTTGGCAAACCATCAAACTAAGATTGATACAACGGAACTCGCGAAGTGTCGATCCTTGAATTTGCAGCAAATCCAGTCACCCAACGCCGATTTCATGTTGACGTGTGTTATCTCGACAGTGAAATCTAGACCACTTGTTGCTTCTTCTCTACTACGTGCCATTTTCGATCATTTTTTTATATCTAATCCTGGAAAGCACGCCACCGCGAGGTTAATTGCAGATCGTTTTGTTTGCCTGTTCATGAATAAAAATATACGAACCTGTGTCCAGCATTGCATTATTTGTCAAAAAACAAAATATATCGGCATACTATCACACATTACGTCCCTTTTAGGCATCTGAACAGTCGATACTCTCATGTGCATCTTGACCTCGTCGGTCTTATGCCATCATCGAAGGGATATTCATTCATCTTAACGACGACCAATCGCTTTACTTGATGGCCGATAGCTGTTCCGAGACTGTAGCTCACGCCTTCGTCGAACACTGGAGTACTAATTTTGGCAGACCATCTATCACAACAACCGACCGTGGCGCTCAGTTTTAATCAGCAATGTTCCGAGATTGGACTCGACTCCTTGTCTGTCAGCACATCCGAACCACCGCCTACCATCCTAACTCAAATGGATTGGTTGAAAGCTTCCACCGGCAGCTCAAAGCCTCTTTAGCTTGTCAACCCGATCCTAATAGATGGACTGAGAATTTGCTACTTGTTCTTCTTGGAGTTCGTTTTACTATCAAAGCCGCAAATTACTTGCGATATATTTAGCCATACGGCATTTCCGTCACCTATGCACCTTAACTTAACGTTTGGTTCATCACACAGCACCAGTTCTGCTTACCAAAAATGGCCCACTTGGCACTCACATTGAACGCACAACTCCGTTAGAAGAGCAGGGCATCTCACCCATTTAAAGTTTGAGACTAGGTTGAGGGCGTTTCGCCCCCAAGGCCTCTAGTCCGTCGCTTTACCGGATAAAACAGTTTATTTTTCAGAACACCAGCTATCCTGTGGGAAGCTTTGGAGGGAACCAGCTATTAGATAGTTCGATTCAAAACATCGTTACTGCTCAGCCGCAGAGTTAGTTTTTGGAAATAACTCGTGTCTTCCCAGTGAACTCGTTGTGCCTTGCCAGTCATTACCTCCTGTGTCAGATTACATTACTCGCTTGGGATCGTTTATGCCTAAGTTGGATTTTACGCCTCCCGGACATCGCAATATCCACCAACAGAAATCACCTCATCTCAATACGTGTGATTTTTTTGCGACGTGACTCTGTTTGTAAATCACTTAAACTATCCTAAAATGGACCACAAAGAGTTATTGAGCGTACACTCAAGTACTTTGTTTTTGATATGAATGGCCGACGTGACACGGTTTCTATTGGTCGCCTGAAACCACCTTTCGTTGAGCTTAAGCCGCCAATTTCATCAAGCGTCATTACTCCTCAATCACAACCGCCGTTTAATCCTCATGTGCCTACCTCCCCCATGTTCATCCCAATCCTTCGGTCCCGCCCATCCCCGTTCAAACTCGAACCGGTAGACATGTGCATTGGACCTAACGTCTTGCTGACTTTGTGACCTCATGAACATTTCCATTTTTCCTTCATTCAAGCATAACTAACACTCTGGTGCGGGAGTATTGTAATGAACAACGTTTTCACAGTTATTCGATAAACTCGCAAAATAAATGAATTTCGAAAATTTGAGCAGCGTGTAAACAAATTCAAACCGGGCGCTCAAGAGGGTCGGGTCGATTTTATTACTGACTCAACGGGCTACGAGTCTGGAAATTACTCTTACTATTGGAATTAATACGGATCAATCTCAAAGCGTCAGTTTATCCTAATTTTGATATTCAAAATAGGCGTTGTTAAGTGATAGCCATTGTTTTTACGCTCCTAGCAACATTGCATAACATATTCATGATGAACATTAATTTCATTTAAACAAATTATTTCTTAAGTGGAAGAAGCCGACTGTCACATACAAACCACAAATGGCCAATCTTGTGACACATTCGACATGAGAATAGTAACCAGATGACAGCGTTGTAACTTTTAAAATGCAAAAAACTCACCATTTTCAACTAAACATGACAAAGTTTACTGTTAACTGTCAATTATAACGCTTCAAATGGTTTTAACTGTGAAAAAAGAATAGAATCGGGAGCGTGAAAAATCCACTGGATATAAAAAAACCGCTTTTTGAAACGAATTGCCAAGAGTTGTTAAGAGTTAGAAAAATAACGCAGACCAATTCGGGAATCTATCTCGCGCAATAAGATGAGAGCATTGAACGAAATATTTCTTTTGTACTGAAACATTCAGAAACTATTTTAGTTTGAAACTAGTGCACGTTGTTAAACACGAGACAATATTGCAAGGACTGAACACAGTAATAGATGGTGGTGGTGCACATTAGGAATTTATTAAAGTAGGTCGAACGGCCCTTCAAAAGCGGGATGCGAACTACGGACCAGCGAGGGAGCACCTAGGATGCGTTCTCATGCATTCGGTCAGATATCCAAAAGGCAGCACAGCAAATAGATTACGGATTTCCGAATACAGCTAAGCTGATTGTCATAAAAACATTGAGCCGGAAGCTGCGCTTTTCGAATCGAGAAATTCCCAATCGATTTTACTTCTGCAAACAGCAACAGTGTGTGAACTGTTGTTTTCCTCCTTAGGTCGATGTCGACCATGGATGTATATCACAATCGCGTGAATGTTCATGTTATGCAGCTTTTGGAATGACTAAACAGCGAAAGTCAGAACTCGGTTGTATTGCGTCAGTTGCACGCCGGCGGCGTGATCTGCGTTCAGCAGCCAAGAGCTGTATCTGCTCCTCCCCAGCATGCAGACGACGCTTTATGCAGTGCCTCCAATGTAAGCGGTCAAGAGCAAGTTCTTCCCAACTCGCCGGGTTAATGCCAAGAGCTTTCATATCTCTTTTGCAAACGTCTTTGTACCGCAAATGCGGTCTGGCCAATGGTCGACTTCCTGATTGCAACTCACCATAGAGTAGATCTTCCGGAATACGTCCATTTTTCATTCTGTACTGAACTAGTGTAACTAATAACTTGAATTGTTGGTTAACTGCGTAATATTTGATATTCACACATTTTAGTTTACACATTTTTGTCTTGTGGAGCTCAATGCGAAATATATGAAAGGAGAGACATTGATGTAGTATTAGCATTCATGAAATTAGTCAATAACAGTCTGCTGCTTAGCGCATTTTTATCAACTTTGGTTAAAAGCAATTAACGGATATTATCAAAACTCAGTTCTACGAACCCTTACTCGGTCCCATTTTCTGACGATCCAAAGGATCTGAAATTCTTATCCGGTCCCCATGGACAAAAGGCTTCATAAAATGGTCGATATTAACTGCACACTTTCATGATAAGACATAATTGCAATAAATAATATAGAACAACGAAATGGCTTCATTTTTGTGAATCAATCTTTTAATCGGAACAAATATATTGCGAATTTGTAATAGAGAAAATTAACGTTACTTTAATGATTCAGCAAGATTAGTCAATGTCTTCCAGAGGTAATCATTCTGATTCGAAATATTGCACCAATTATTACACTAAACTGCTGTTACCACTTCCCGTTCAGTCACTTCGTTAATAACAGCACGAATAATTATATTCAACATTCCGTACCCCGAACCATCCCTTACAGGATTTATTCACGCGAAGGGATACGAGAAATTATCGGACCCTTTGAATACGTGCTGGTCGTACCCCATTCCCGCCTGAACTGTAGAAGGTATTTTAAGTCAGTCCGTGTCTGTTTTACTTGGAACAGTTTACCTTCAACCGTTGCACACTCCACTGACTTGCATGAATTTAAAACGAAATTAGGCGAATTTTTATTAAATTGTTCGTTTCCCGAACACTTATATACTGCCTAATCTACTTCCTTATCTTGTTTATACATTTCAATTTCAATTTTTATCATCATACGGTTGTTGTTAAGCTTGTTGCTTTTTAGACCATTAAAAACTTTGAATTTTATTGAACATGTCGACTTATTCGCTTATTGTAATCCTGGTTAAATTTAATTTAGTGCAAAATTTGGTTCAAATAGAAACACTTCATTTTGGCATTAAGGTAAATTGTTAATATTTCTATTTTCAAATGCATACTAGATTATGCTTGTCAAGTAGTGCCGGATGACAGATATACAAGTACAAACTGGTTTTTTAAGAAGAGACGTAAATTAAACAAAATTGCAGTCACCTAAACCGATATTTTCTCCTGTATTTCCATGAAACTGACAACCAATTTGACAAACATTAATGCAGCCTAATTGTCAAAACACTTAGAGGTAGCTTTCATGAAACTACGTCAGTACAACGACAGCTGTGCCCAGGGTTGGCAAGCTTTTTACCAACCTAAAAATCACCGCATGCTATTTCTAAAATGTAAATAATCATATTCTGTATTTGCACGAGAAAATTACTATTATTATAAAAACTAACGAATTATCGAAATCAAATTAGCGCACAGCGGTCAGACAATGTATCGTCTCAGCAACTCCAACAAACTCCATGTGAAATTTAGAGCAGATATTCATTTGTTGAATGGTTGCAGTCTTGATGAGCACAATGAAATATTCTTACGATAAAACTGAATTTTATTAATTTAGATAATAGAGAAACCCGATGCAAAACTCGAAGGATCGTGTTAATGGTGATTTAGTGGGCAAAATAATAACTGGAAACAGGTCAATCCGCATGATGAGTTACTCTATTTCCGCCTCTTTGTCTACCTAAAAGTTCAATATATTTGTTTTAGCTCATCTTTGCAGCAAGATTGTCAGAACGAGACTTTGTTGACACGTTAAAACTGAGATATAATATTTTAAAAGAATGCTGATCTGCCATAGGGTTAAATACCAAGTTTGCATACATCATTTGCCTTTGTAGAGTGAGTAAAACGTCTGCGATACACAAAATACAGCAAAAATGGAACGAACTCTCTAAAAGACCAAACGAATGATCCAAAGAATTCCGACTATAGCGAGATATTCAAATCGAAACTTGACGATTATACGACAGCTAATCCGAATTATGCCTCCAACTATTAATAAGCTATCATCGTCCAACTGATTTT
>JACCGJ010005576.1:0-10434 GCA_013407085.1 Atriophallophorus winterbourni
TTCGTGAGGATGTTGTGACATTCTCATCGGGAAAAAAATTCTTTTCAGAAACATTTATTGTGTTTGTGTTCGGTGTTAGGAATCTGTGTACGTTTTTTGTACTTGGTGACCTTAATGTAACATGATGATAGATTTGAATGTTCTGCATCTTATAACAGTTCACCTATTCTAAATAGATTTATATGCTGAGAAAACGGGTATTCGACTAATTTACGCGCTGCATCACATTTCAGTTAAACACTGCAATAAATTGACTCGAATAAAAATAATATATTCTGTGTGATGTGTTGAGTTTATCTTTTATAAATCCATCCATTAAACGACCTCGATAAGTTTTGTCCTTCTATCATGCAAATTGTGAATATCTCGTCTAATATATCATGAGTTTCTTTAATATACAATGGTTCATTGAGTAGTAGTCTAGAGCGGGAATTTCAAACAGTTTTGCCTTATGATTTCTATTTATACTCTATCGAATTGTTTCTCATTCCTTTTATGTTTTCATTATTTTTGCTGTAATATTTGCAAACTTCTGTGTGTTTACTCATTCTTGCAATTCTTGTCAAGTTCGCATTCAATCTGAGAATTTGTTTTAATTACAGAAAAGAAAATGATTCGAAACAAAAGGATATTTCGTGATGTTCTCGAAATGAATAAACGTGTAATTTCAGATTTGACTATTTTTATTCAAGTTGCGTTTTGGAAAAGCTTCAGATAATTGAACACATCTTCCAGACAATGGCATTATTTCACTAGGTTTGTGTCATGAGATGATCCATTTCGCAAAAATGTTGTGCATCGTCATGTGATAAACGGGGAGCCATTTTATGGCAACCAGTAGTAATTTATTGTAATTTGTTCTTAAATTTCAATATTGTGCAACTGAAAAGTTCATTAGCGATGAGAGTTAACCCTTTGTCTACTGACGGTAACTCTAGTTGCCACCTCAAACAAGCAGTTGATTGTTCAGTAACTCCCGTCAGTACCTTTAGTCACCATCGGAGTGCACTTGTCAGGCGGCGCCTAGCATCTGAACCATAAAAATTAATCATGTGTTTTATTTATGCTATAATTAAGCAGACTAACACAAGAAGGATTGCATTAGGGAGTTTCAAGAGACCAAGTCCGCAAATACGATGAACGAGATGGACAACGCCAGTTTCTACCGAACGATATGCAAGTCTGGAAGGTCGGGTAAACAAACCATGCAATGCGGTGGCTCAAATCGTGCCGGTGGGCACCAACTAGGTTGACAAATTAGATCTAACCGACAATGGGAACAGACATCGTATTGATCAGTTTTGCGGTTAATTGATTAGCGCTCAACATGTAACATGCCGATGGTGCTGATTGCTTTCTGCACTTAAATCTTACCGCGGGCATCCATGAAATTACAGCGTTTCGTATGTAGACAACGTTTGCGGAGCAACATTTCATTTGATCTATGGCTGGGGTGGGTTTGATCTGCTTATATAACATTACTTACAAATGTTAAAGATGATATATATCCACCTTGTATCACATACACCAGTAATACTAAAAAATGATTGCATTCTTCTATTAAATGACTGGTCACACAAACCGTACTGATTATTCAGTTGTTTAAATTTCACACGGTTGATTGATTACGGTCGGTTTATGACTCTAAATCTTACATGGTATACAATATGCAGTTAAATACTAACTAACGTTCTCGCGAGATGTCGTACGGAATAACAACATTCTTCACATACGTTGAACGAGTCAACCCTACATAGGGCTTGTATGAAAGCTTACTAACATATAATATCAACGTGACACGCTGTGGTTTGTTCCAGTAATTAGTTTCCTACTGACGTGTGGGAATAAGGTGCGTTTACTGGTTGATGTATTTTCCTCAAAGTCCAAATCAGACGGAAAACAGGGGGTGTCAGATTTAATGGCGGATAAATATTCCTCGATTTCAGAACTCAGAACTCAGAAAATTGTATGGTAGAAAAAGCATTAAGCTTAACAATAACCATAGGATGACTAGGTATATGGAACATATAAAAATATATATAAAAATATAAAATATCTCAAAAATCAATAGGGACATTCGCATACCGCATGGTTCGTCATAAACTCATCGAGTTTGGAAGCGAAACCCTCAACAGATTCTGATCGTGTGATTTTTTCAGGCAAATAGTTCCAAGTGAAACAAATTCTTACGGAGAAAAAATTACGACGTATATCCAATCGAGAATGCGGAATGCCTAAAGCCTTTGAATGTGTTCGTGTTCTAGTAAGGTCATTGGGCTTTAGCAAGTGTTTAAGGGGATGGTTTACAGAATGCAGGATTTTGAAGGTCAGCATAAGGTCACTACGTATCCGCCGTTGGGTAAAATCTTGTAGTTTCAGTTTTAACATTCGCTCTGTGAAAGGCAAATTTCTGTACCGGGAGACCAACTTTGTAGCACGATGATAAATCCTGTCGAGTAGTTCGATATCCTTCCTCTGCCATGGTGCCCAGGCTGGGATGGAATATTCCGTAACAGGACTATATACGTGTTAAGTACCCGGGGTAGGGTTTCGGGCGTAAAAATCCGGAATATTCTTTTGAGAAGACTCAAGATACGACAAGCTTTATTGTACACCATCCGGCAATGCTGTCCAGGCTTAAGGTTAAACGAAACCCAGATACCCAGATCTTTTTCTGCTGTGGTCCAGACGAGATATTGCGTGCCAAGCTGATACGTGTGGTGCAGATATTTCCCAAGCTGCAGCATTTTACATTTCTCAGGGTTAAATGGTAACTCATTTAACTGTGACCAACGAAATAAGATGCTTAGATCCCGTTGTAATGCCATACAGTCATTAATAGACCTGACACGTTTCCAAATTTTAATATCATCGGCAAATAGTATCAAGTTGCATCCAATATCCTCTACTATATCGTTCATATACACCAAGAATAGAAGAGGTCCGAGCACCGAGCCTTGCGGAACTCCACTCGTGACGTCTATTTTTCTAGATAAGGTTCTGCCAACGCGAACTTGGACGTGTCTATCAGTAAGATAGTCCCTTATCCAATTCAGCAATATTCCCGTTATTCCATAGGATTCGAGCTTTTTAATTAAGATGTCATGGTTGACTCTATCGAAAGCTTTGGAAATATCGATGTATCAAGCATGTACAGCCTCACCTTCGTCTAGTGCCTTGGTCCAATCCTCGAACGTTGTAAGAAGGTTAGATAAACAGCAACGACCTCTTCGAAAACCGTGTTGTGCTGCGGTCAAAATATTTTGGTTTTCAAAATGTTCTCTTATGCGCGCAGTCACAATGCGTTCCATTAATTTGGAGATCACCGGAATTAACGTTACCGGTCTATAGTTTGAGGTGTCTGAACGGCTACCGCCTTTATAAATTGGAGTTATCATCCCTGCTTTCCATTGCGGTGGTATTTTTCCTTCATTTAAGCTGAGATTGAAGATGCGAGTGAGAGGAGCAGTCAAAGCAACGCGACACCTGCGAAGTACGGCGGGGGTAATTTTGTCTGCGCCAGGGGACTTCTTTTCGTTTAGTCGACAAAGTTCCCGCCCAACCATGTATTCGTTGATAGTCATTTCACTTAATAATTCGAAATGTGGTGAACTTGATGAAACTTGATATGGTATACAACGCTTGGGATTGAAGACAAATGAGTAAAACGTTGCTAAAGCGTCGGCGGTATCTTGGGCAGTGTGGGTCAATCCATGAGGTGTTAGTACAGAGAATACACCTGGTTTGATCTTTGATCGTTCATTTACTATCTTGTAGAGAAGCTTAGGATTCTTTTCCATTCTCTTAAGCAAGTTCCATTGGAATTGCATGCGATCTTCTCTTACAAGAGTAGTGACTTGATTCCGTATCTTACAGAATCGTTTCCAAGTTTCTTCCGTACCAAACTTCTTATGAGTTACCCAAGACTCTCGCTTAACAGCTAACCATTTCTTCGTTCTACTCCGAATAACAAACTGGTTGTTGTAGCTGCATTTGTGTGGTACAAAATCGAGTTTTCGTAAATCTTCGAATTGAGATAATTTAGAAACGAATTGTAATATGAGCCAGGATCCATTGAATCAAACTCATGAGTGTATGCATCCCGGAGACTGATATTTAAGGATTCAAATTGTATTTTCCTTATGACTTTCGTCTGTTCACACAATCGTTCCGCACTACATACATAGTCAAACAAAAGCACAACATGATCACTCTTCCCCAGTGGTGCCAGGTATTGTATACCCTCTACTGCGGTTGCCTCAGGCGTTAAGACAAGGTCAAGGGTTGAAGGTTGGTCAAGACCCCGCCAGCGAGTTGGCTGGTTAACGTGATTGTGTAGTGAAGCAAATTCTATAACCTCCTTTAATTTATGTTCAAACGAATGCAGGGAGTGCTCACCTCTCGAAAACAGATGCGGGAGATTAAAATCGCCAATGATTAGCAATTGCATAGTCTGGCATCTTGTGATGTGTTGCAATGATTCGATGAGCTTATCATTGTATGAGCTTTCGGATGATGGCAAGCGGTAAATGATGCCGATCGTACATTCATCTCTATTGACTAGTTTTACTGAACACCACATCGTATCAGGAAGGCTGAGGTCAGGATGATCGATGACGTTACACTGCGCTAAACGTTCGTGATAGTAGACTGCAACTCCACCACCGGATTTTCCATCACGATCGCGACGAAGTAGTGACATTTTCGGAATCAAAAGCTCAGCATCAGTCATGCAGGGCTGGAACCAAGTCTCTGTAACTGCAACCAAATCGGGTGTAAGTCTATCACAAAGCTCACATAGTTCAGCTAATTTGTTAATTAAACACTGAGCATTTGTATATATGCACCTGATCGTATTTGTCTTACACAATGTCGAATTGTGTACTGTAGCTATTGGTCCGACTCGCGATGAGCCGGACCCTTTTCGTTTTTTGGGGTAACATTTGAACTGTCAATAACAAGATTGCAATCAGGCTGTGGTTGCGATGGTTCTCTTGGTTTCAGTGAGGGAACACGCTTGGGCACACTTAGTCTCACGTCTGGTGGAAGTTTTGAGCGGTTAGATTTCCAGTCGGTGTTCATAGCGATAGCCATTTCAGTCGTTAGAAAAGTGATTTTCAAATATTGGTTTGCCAAAAGTCTGTAGTTTATAACGGTATGAACCTTAGTGTTATATGTACCAACGAAGCCGAGTCAAGGAAAACACTGTTCGAAGCTAAGCAAAGGCGTCCCCGCGATCAGATATCGCAATGGTTAGTTACGATTCAGGATATGTCCAGAAACCGTGTTCAATGGCGGTCTTGCAATAAGCATCTTCTTGGAGTGATTGCATAACCTTGTATGTTGTCAAGCGGAGTGACGAGAAAAGCTTGTTATGATGCATGACAGTGAAAGCCGCAAGGAAGCTGCCGTTCTGATGTCGCTCTACTCGTTCACGAAACTTGTTTGGATGCATGTTCCATTCGAGGTGCAGGCACCTCTACCCAGTTTGTTTGTGCTTACTCCTCTATACACGCCGTAGCAATTTAAGTCCCACCCTTCCCCATCTTTTAGGATTTTACTTTTTCATGGTTGTATGGCAGTTATGGTGTAATGCTGTCTTTGATGATGATGACTTAGTTGAGTGGCATAAACTCTGTAGTCACATGCGACTGGCTGTTTAACAGATTGGGTGAACCGCCACCTGAATTCTCCTCACAAAGTTGATCACCGAGTTATCTGCGAAGGACATGAAAAAAATATATTTACGAAAGCTTATGTCCATAGAGTTTTTTCAGAGTCTACATATCGCATCTATGCAAATCAACCATGGTGGGAGCAAAAGCCGTCGCACTACTCACATGACCATATCTCCATTACAGAAACTGGACATTGTTCCCAATTGTTCCATTCCCAATTGTTCCATTCAAAATACAAACGATTGAGAAAGTATTGGTTGCTCTATGGATCTTTATTTTCCTAAGCGCCTCAAGCGCTGTCCAATAAACACAGAAATCACCCATGCGGGTACAATTTGTTTTTTTTCTTTAACGCTGATGTCTGATGACGTTTGCATGATTGGTTTGGTGTGCCGGTCATCTCCATCTATGGTACCATTCAACCAATATGTGATCCAACTGATTTGACGCTTGCTTCGCACTCACTAAAAAACAATACTTAGCTTGCATGGTTTCAACCTGCCAACCCTTAATCAGAGAATATTGAAAAAAGATATGACATTGATTTACAATTAGATTCCAAAAACTTTGGAGTATATAATCTTCGCCATAAAAACAAAATATTCATACCGAATATTCACAATCGGGTACGAAAAGATTTCTTCATTTCTAAATAATCTCGTTTATGGAATTTACTTCCTAAAATAAAATACGACTGAGCATATCATTGACAGATTACAAAAAGCCGCGCAACTCATTTTTACGCCAATAAATTAGCCAAGCTATTGAATATGAATACATGTCCCGATAATTTATGCTTATACGACATGAAAGGCTTTTATTTTGTTACCTATATATTTTAAGAGCCGTTTAAATTTTTTCCTGAGAATTTACTTTCCATAATTATTGAAATTCAAGAAAACACGCTTTCCCAATTCTTGAAACGATGATACCAGTTTCTTTGCCTGGATTCGATGAATTGAATTCCCAATCCGGTTATCCCAGTTTGAACTTACATGCTAAACATCATTCATTAATAAACAGTGTGATTAGCACCCACAATCCTGTTGGCATTCAAAATCTTGCAAACTGAAAATCATTCCTTAAAACACTTGCCAAAGCCCAGTGGACTTACAGGAACACGAAAACATCCACATTACGCATACTGGATTGAATATTCGTGAGAAGCCAGACAAACACAGTCTCCTTATCCCTCGTGGACATTGTATACCAGAAGAGGCGTATGAATCCGCCAGGATCACCGGCTCGACTGGTTGGGATGATGTCGGGAGTCCCTGCTTGGTCTCTACCTCGCGAATGGATTGTGAACTGTACCTACAGTATCCGGCCCCGATAGGTGCGATCCTTAATCTCGCTCCGCTGCCTTGCGGGTTAGGCTTTCGGGCCAAAGGCTTGAGGTGGGAGTCCTCAAGATCAACTCCTCTACTTCGGCCTGGGCAACCGGGTAGTATCACGCCCACACCCAAACAATGACAATAACAGTACTAGAAATTCCTACCTCTATCTCCTCTATTGCTTCTACGGCCTCTTCTCCACATGTTACCATCCCCGATTCGCTCTCTCTACCTGATGTACGACTCATGCCGTCTAGACAGCCGTCGATTGCTGCAACTCTTCTACGCCCGCGGGTTTCATTTAGGTTAGCTTCGTTTAACGTTCGGACCTTGCTACAACCGGGACAACAGGCCGGCCTTGCACGAACGCTTGAGACGTTAGGCATTGATATCTGCTGCTTGTCGGAAACCCGTTTCCGTGACACAAGCGAAGTCTGTCAGTTGGTCTCACCAGCTGAACCAGACAGCAGATTCCACCTGCGCCTCTCTAGTGACCCGGATGCTTCCTCTGCCGGATTGGCTGGCGTCGGTATCGCGCTCAGTTCCCGTGCTGAGCAATCACTCTTAGAGTGGATTCCCGTTGACAGCAGACTGTGCGGTGCACGATTTCGTGGCCACTGTCGGGTGAACAGGCGGTGCGAAACGCGGAGGGATTTGTTTGTGATTTCTGCCTACGCTCCAACGGACTGTAGTGTGGATCTCAGTAAGGACAACTTCTATGAGAAGTTGCATAGTTTGTTTCGCAAGGCACGCAGGACAGATGTCGTAATCATGGCAGGAGATCTCAACGCTCGCGTTGGTCGCCTGTCTGAATACGAGCGCCACCTAGGAGGTCAGTATGGGCTGGATGGCGGGCGTTCAGATAACGGAGAACGATTGCTCACATTCTGTGGCGATCACCGCCTCTATCTCTCCAGTACGGCATTTCGGCGTTCCCAGCGTCGAATGGCCACATGGCGCTCACCATCACAGCACGTCTGGTCTCAAATTGACCACATTGCTATTAGCTACAGGTGGCGTGGTAGCATCAAGGATTGTCGTTCATACTGGACCACCAGTGTGGACTCAGACCATGCGCTAGTCTGTGCGACAGTCAACTTCCAATTTGGGGGTAAGGCACGCGCAAGACGAACTCATGTAGACACCGCCTCTTTGATGCTCCCCGCTGTCAGAACCGAGTTCCATCATGCATTGACCAGGGAGCTCGCAGAAGCACCCCCGTCTGATGTTGAGCAGCACTGGAACTTCGTTCGGACAGCACTGTCCTGCGCTACTTCTGAAAGCTGTCAACCCACCCGCGCTTTGCCACGCTCTTGGATCTCGGCCCAGTCACTTGCTTTAATCGATCACCGTCGAACTTTACCTACCGGCACTGAACACAACCGTGCTCGGAGAGAATTCAATACCCGCTTAAAGGCCAGCTTAAGGAATGACCGCGAGTTCTGGTGGACGCAACGTGCTTGTGAGATGGAGGTTGCAGCCGCATCGGGCAATACTCGCAAATTGTTTCAGTTAATTAGAGCTACTGGTTCGAAACTGAATACAGTGAGCGAGACTATTTGCGAAACTGACGGCTCGCCGATCACCAATCTTAGTAGACGCTTAGAACGATGGGCTGAGCACTTTGGTGCTCAGTTCAGCCAGCCACCTCCTCCGACCTCGCCGCCTGAGACACCGATTTGCACGCCTTGGCCCGTTTCCTTAGCCGCTCCTGATCTCCAGGTGAGAGAGGTAATTCGAGCACTGAAGCGCCACAAGTCACCTGGTCCTGGCGACCTCCACCCGATTTTGTTTAAGGAGGGAGGTGATCTTGTGGCAGCGGAGTTACGTGATTTGTTTACCAAAGTATGGGCTGAGGAGCGGGTCCCGGCGTCATGGGGTGAATCGACGGTTATCCCAATCTTAAAGAAGGGCGCACGGAATCTGTGTTCCAATCATCGTGGGATATCCCTGACTCCTGTCGCGTCTAAACTCCTGGTTTCCATCCTCCTTCGTCGGCTATCGCCCATTCGGGAGTTATGTTGCCGTGAGGAACAGGCTGGATTCCGCCCGGGGCGAGGATGCGTGGATCAGCTTTTTGTCCTGCGACAGTTATTAGAGCACAGACACCTGTACCGGCGACCAACCATCGTAGCTTTTCTGGACATCCGGGCCGCGTTCGACTCGGTGGACAGAACTACTCTTTGGAACTGCTTGCTTAGGAGTGGCATCCCTCCTAAGTATGTCGCCATCTTGAAGGAGCTCTATTCTCATTCTTCAGGGAGAGTCAGGGTCTACGGCAGCCTATCGCCGGCGTTCCCCACAACCAGTGGCGTGCGCCAGGGCTGTCCGCTGTCCCCATTCTTGTTCAACTTTGCGATCGAGGATGTCCTCCAGAATGCTCTCCGTAGCTTCACTGAGGGTGGGATCGAGCTACTTCCAGGTAGCCGTGTCACTGACCTTGATTATGCCGATGACATTGCTTTGCTTGGTGATGATCCGGTGTTCCTACAGAATGCCCTGAACCAGCTAGCATTGGAGGCGTCTAGGTACGGATTGCACTTAGCTCCAACTACGTGTAAGGTTCTTCTTCAAGATTGGGAGGGGTTGCAGCCCACTCTGACGGTCGATGACCTCAGTCTGGACTGTGTGGAACAGTTCACCTATCTTGGTAGCTGCATCATGGCGGGAGGAGGGCTGGAAAGTGAGATCGGCTCTCGCATTGCGAGAGCTCGCTTCGCGTTCACTAGTCTAGGTCATCTCTGGAAGCGTCTGACGTGAGTTTGAGACTCAAGGGGAGAGTTTACCTGGCCTCAGTCAGGTCGGTCTTGCTTTACGGGTGCGAGAGCTGGGCAGTACGCGCAGAGGAGCTCCGGCGCTTGGAGTTGTTTGAACATCGATGTTTACGGAGGCTTGCACGAGTGTGGTGGCAACACCGCACTAGCAACGTTGAAGTGAGGCACCGTGTTCTAGGTGTGGACAGCCTGATGCTACTAGACCTAATCGACCGTTCCCGTCTCCGCTGGCTAGGGCATGTCTTGAGAATGAAGCCTGAGCGCCCACCCTTCCGCGCGCTGCGTGTGTCGGTTGGCCCAGGCTGGCGGCGGTGTTCAGGTGGACAACCGCTGACCTGGAAGAAGGCCTTAAAACGCTTGACGTCGGGTTTAGCTCGGGTCAGACGAACGCGGCTTCCTGGGTGGGGTCCAAGGGATAGTGAGTGTCTGTGGCTTGACACGCTGTCGACGATGGCTGAGAACCGGCAACAGTGGAGAGAGTGCATTCTATTTTGTGTTCCCCCTCAAATTTGTAAAAAAAATCAAAAATCGACATGTGGAACAATGGACAAAAAATTCCCCCTCATATTGTACCTTTTTTCTTTCTTTTTCTCGTGCATTGCCGGGTGGCACTTTTTCATTTTTAAATGATTGTGTAAATATATATAT
>JACCGJ010005577.1:0-20051 GCA_013407085.1 Atriophallophorus winterbourni
GATAGATAGATGATAGATAGATTGATTGATAGATAGATATATAGATAGATCGATAGATAGATAGATAGATAGATAGATAGATAGATAGATAGATAGATAGATAGATAGATAGATAGATAGATAGATAGATAGATAGATAGATAGATAGATAGATAGATAAAAAGATAGATAGATAGCTATATTATCTTGTTATCGGGTTATTTTAATTTCATTCAATACAATTCATTACAGACAACTACAAACTATGCCGATGTAATTTCGTTGAAACGAAACAGTGATACGTCTGTTATCCGTATATCTTTAATATTCATTTTATGTATGTATTTTACGGTCTGCTTAAAGTTTCATTCCGAAAAATAAATTGAACTTTTTTTCTCGACCAGTTTTCCACTACGGAACATTTCCATGTGTCAATATGCCGTCACCGATTCAAGGCTGATATTCTGTGGTGGAATTATGGCATACACTGTAATCTCTCAGGCTGAGACTGTCTTTCGATTCAAGCGAGTGACGGGGTGACGCTTTCGCGCAAACTCGCAATCTTATTGGACGAAAGTGCGCGCCTTGTACAGGCTAGCAGACTACAGGGCGCAAATGAAACTAAACGCTCTACCACATGTAGTGAGAGGGGAGCCACGTGGAAATTAATTGTCTATATCACAGATCATGAGCGGTTATTCAACGTGCAATGTCATGGAGAAATATTTATGAGTCACAAGCTACATGATAGTTCAAAAAGCTCACTTAATTCTATGCAGCTTCACTAATGGAACGTTAACCATGTCGCCTTCCACACTGTTTTACTGACCTGTCATTATCATATTGCTTTACGGACCCTTTCTGCTTATGTTGACCTTGATTCACTGCGCACAATTTGACGTAATCTCGATTGCGTGGGACGGTCGGACATATGAACTTGATTTGATTTCGCCTCGTGTACGTAACTTGGTACGTACACGATATTGTTTTGACATTGTCCCGGATTTACCCGGTTGACCCCAATATTTGAGATATGTTTTTACTGTATTTGATTGCCTCAATACAGTACCGCATTAATAGACAAATCCGCTTTGGGTTCTCATAAACCTCTGGGATTTTGCGCGTCACTCAACTTGGGACGTTTCATTGATTGTCAAATACAATCAAAACTCGATAAGTTGAAACCAACCAGATGGAACATATGTCCAAATTGTGTCGACATACAACCGAATGCCAGTTTTTTATGATATTGTCACTCAGTTATTATCGAGTAATCGTGTCAGAATTATTGATTGAATAGTTTGGTCGTACAAAATTCCATGCAAGAATGGTAACAAGTTCCAATGTGTTTGCATTTTCTCGCTTTTGGTCATTAATAACATATCTATTTGAGGTTTAAAATCTTTTATTTGGTCATAACGGCACTTGCCCGACCGTTCTGGTGGAAAAAATGTTTTTTTTAACCAGTCACTATAAATGTCACGTTCATACTATAATTTATTCTACATTTTTACATCAGGCGAGTTTCACATTGGAACAGAAGTAGCCAAAGCAATATGTTAACGAGACCAAAACGAATTAGAAGCAAACAGATATTCTTTTGTTTGACCATTGCACAAGTGCACTTACCTTCATTTTATTAAGCTTTCAGTAGCATACAGCGTTTTTACTTGATTCTAAAGGAAACATATTTTCTAAGATTACATTTCAAATTCGGAGTATAATCTCATTTTAAATAATTTAATGGCTTCAGCATAATTATGCTGATCTTGTAGAATGAGTGACACAGTATAAATGTGCGGATGTGAGAAACACTGTAAATGAGCCAAACAAAATAATGCAACTCATTTTACCGATTGGACATCAATTTCCATGACTCGCAGCCATGCCGATTGGAATGAATGAATACTATTATTTGATTATATGGTCATTATTGCCCCTTCATGTTGATATTAAAGTAGCAAAATGTGCACCAAAAGTTGTTGTTCTTGTTGTTCACCTTCGGTGGTTTTATTCTCCGAAAATGAAAAAGCAACTTGATCCACCACCATACCCAAGCAAACAAATCCCGTTTTTCTACCCATGTTATTCGTAATTCTCATATTATTCTGTGGTTTTTGTCAAGATATATGCTCTTTAGACCATTAAAATTGAATTGAATTGACGCCTATCGGATTTCATACTTTTCGATTGCGCAAGCCGAATTACAACAAAGTTACCAGTTTTGACGGAAAAGGTCAATATGTTCCCGCGTACAATGATTTTTGCAGAACAAGCTACCCTGTGGATTCTGCTCCATATTCTACCTTCTGTAATTACCGAGTTATTGCGGATTATTTGTTCAATGCGGAAACCACGCCAGCAACCACTGGCTGCTCACTCAACTCGCATAACATCAATTATCGATCAACCGGCAAGCCCTACGCAGCCAACAAACATTTGCGAAAGTGTAACGAGGTCCACCGCCAAAACAAACAAATCGATCGATATAGCTGTGACCGCGACACGGGATCCGTGTGACCTCTGCATCACATGTCTAACCCCGGTAAGCGTTGATAGCGTTTCAGTTAAATGTACTTTTTGCGGGTTCCGTCATTGCGCGTCATGTGATAACAATTTGACTGATGACTGTGTGCGTCTTGGGAACGACGACAAACATCCATCTGTTTGTTATGTTTGTATTAACTGTAGACAATCCGATGAAGGCGGTCGCCGGAGCACTAAAGACACCATTTGTAGGATAATAAGAGCACTCGATTTACAGAAATCTAAAGATTTTGAAGACAAAATTGAAAACGGAATGTCAGTTCTAGAGCAAAGTCTACAGCGTTTTGAAAATGCTATAATCGCGAATGAACAGGTTTTGCATACATTATCGCCCGTAGCGGAAATTAGCGATAGAGCAAACGCCGATAAATCACCACAAAAGTCAACTTTGGTTAGTGGCGCGTCTTTGTTGATTAGTGGTGATTCAATGCGACAGCAAAGGAGCCATAGAGATGATTTCGTTACTAAGTCGTGTAAGACAGCATCTGCTCTCAATGTAAAGAGGAAAATGAATACAGTCAACAGTCGGCTACCTCATCGACCAGCACCAGTGCAACCTGCTGGTGGTTCTATGAAGAAGACCCATAGTCTCAGCGTAATTTGCACTAACGTTCCTGAAACAAATGATGAATTTTCGACTACAGCAAAAAGCACGATTTAGCTGAATGGAACAGACTATGTGAAGTGATGAACCTGAATCCCATAAAACCCTCGTTTAAACGAACGTTGAACAAACGAACGTGCAGTCGCATTTTGTTGTTGCTCTGACACTTCTGCTGATATCTTAACCGAATCTGCTTGGATGTCTCTCATTCCAAGAATTCTATGCTACTTTTGATAATATCGATCGGAATTTATTTGTTTTGCTCTTGTCAACGGATTAGCAGCAAAGTTATCACATCGGCGTACATTTCACAGTTTGCTCACGCGCGCAAACTTTTTTCAGTCGCAACCTATTCTACGGTTTGGCAAAGATCGCGTCGAGCTACGCGTTTTGATACGTATTTCAGTGTTTTAGCTTTACTGTCGTTGAATCCCAGAAAATCCCCTGGTTGTGATAAAATTACCCCGAATATACTCAAGCATTGCGCACAATCTTTATGCGGACCTCTAACTCAGTTATTCTGCGAATCGCTGTCGTAGTGTCATACAGACTTAATGGAAATCTGGTATAATCTCACCGATTTTCAAAGTCGGGGTGCGTTCGGAGCCCGCAAATTACAAACATGTTACTTTGTTGTCCGCCGTATCCAAGGTACTCGAAGGGATCATGGCAATCAAACTGAGCAAATACCTTGATGAATATGAGCTATTTTCGGGAGCGCAACACCGTTTTAGAAGGGGATACTGCTGCCTTACTAACCTTTTTCTTACCCTTGACGACTGGACTCGAGCAGCAGATGCTGGGGATACCATCCATGTATGTTACCTCGAAATGTCGAAAGCATTTAACCGTGTAAACCACAGTATTTTCTTGCAGAAGCTGGAACGTTGTGGTATAACTGGCAGACTGTTAGCATACTTAGAAAATTACCTGACTGGTCGGCTTGTTCAAGTCTATGTGGTCGGTGCTCTATCTAAGTCGGTAGCCGTGACAAGTGGAGTGTCTCAGGGATCCGTCATCGGACCAATCCTCTTCGCGCTTTATGATAATGACATACCGGCTCTCATCAAATGCAAAATCGTACTGTTCGCGGACGATGTAAAAGAGTGGTCGAAGATAAGTAAGTCGGAAGACTGCGAGCTGCTCCAGCAGGATCTGGACAACCTCCAGGTTTGGTCCCTAAAAAATCGCATATTTTCAAATTTCCAAAAGTGTCACATGTTAAACATAGGCAAATATGTGGAGTACTCGTATTTTTCCTTGGAACACACAGCCTCTCGTGGACAATGGAACAAAAGGACTTGGGTGTGTTAATAAGCAACACCCTAGGAATGTCGAGCCACTGCAACTACGTCTATCGCAAAACATCACAGAAATTGTTACTCCTAAAGAGAATTTTCGGTAGGTTCTCGAAACAGACGATTCCCTGTATTATAAATACGTACGTCAGACCCACGATGGAATATGCAGTTCAAGCATGGTCGTCATGGCTCAAAAAATGATGTTGCGCCTTTCTCAACGAATATATCATCGAGCTACCAAACTTGTCACTGGACTCGCCCGGAAACCATACAATGAGCGAAGCAAAACGTTAAATTTATTTTATTTTCCACATCCTCGTCTCCGTGGGGATTTGATTCTGGTTTACAATATCTCGAATACCGAAAATCACCCTCTACAATGCTTGTTTAGTCTACGGGGCTCGCATAATACAAGAGCGCACACATTTACTCTAACTGTCCCTCACTCGAGAGTCTCGAGTCGAGACTCAACTGCAGATGACATATTTTTGCCGTGCGAGTTTGTTTTACTTGGAACAATCTGCCAGATAATGTTGTAAACTCACCAAACCAGCAAACTTTCGAGAGAAATCTTGATGCCATTTTGAAGAAAACTATACATCTTAACACCATGCACCTACATTTATTATCCCACCAATCGAAAACAATTTTTGCCCTTTGGATTTTTAATTGATTCTTGAACTGCGCAGTAAGCAATCTAATCCCATGTTTGCTTCTTATATTATTCGTTGTTGCCATATTATTCTGTTTTATTGTAAAGCTATATGCCTTTCAGACCATTAAAACTGAATTGAATTGAATTGAATTGTGCAGTTAACGAGTTATATTGGATTATTTGATACATGACGAAATCACCTGTTCCAAAACAGCCACCTCGACCCATCGAACAAAAACACGTCACACAGTCGAACAACTCAATTCAAGCTACTAACATGTTTGACCGCATCACGAGATCCAACATAGGGACTGAAAAATCGATCGATCAAACTGTGACAGCGAAATGGAACCAACTTGACCTCATTGCCAAGTGCAAGTGTCGAACGCAACAGTGGTCACGGTCGGCCCAGCTGATAGGACGAATCTCGACACGCAGTATTGTCCCGAACTCACGTGCAAAACATGCAAACAACCGGTGAGTCTCATGGCGCGTAAAGTAATAACGTGTTTTCTGTGTATGTGTAAAATCCATGGTAAATGCGACCGTACTTTAGCCCCTGATTCGATAGCATTATTAAATAATGAAAAGGTTTCCGGTGAACGCTATGACTGTTTTCGTTGCAGAGCTATATATTTGAACGATGCCGATACTTTTGAGGCAAAATGGGAAAATAGAATGGCCGGTTTGGAGATGGGACTTCGACGTGTGGAAGAAATGTTGGTAAATCATGTGAGTATGCAAGAGATCACTGATGTAAACCATCATATCAATACAACGATTTCGGAACCACCATTGAAGGAATCTAAGACTAAGGCTATTCGTGTGCCAAGAACGCCAGAAAGCAGGGTTATTCACGATTTGGAATCAGCTAAAACGACCACAGAATTAGAAAATTGTTACAGCGATTTAATGTTACGGTCGACTTCAGCTGTACACTCCAAAACTGCTGTACCCGACTCACAAAGTCAAGCCACAGATGTTTTAAATTCTGAAACGCCTGACATTCCGATACGCAAAAAGAACACCCCATACACGCTGAACGTGATATGTACAAATGTCAACGAGTCTCAAGAAAGCCTGTTTGATAGCAAACAGAAACACGATCTCGAGAAATGGTCTGAACTTTGTCACCTAATGCAAATTGAACATGTCACAGAAAAAGTGACTCGTGTAAATCGCCATTCAACTTCACCACATTGGTCAACCTCGCTTGCTCAAGGTAACACTAAAATGCGAGGCAGATATCGAGAACGTATTGCTGAATGCTTACCTACTCAAGTCAGATTCCGACTCAAACTGCCGCATATATCCCTATGTACCATGGTGGGAAAGGAAGGGCAGCTTGAACGCCAGGGAACAAACATTATCGCGAAGTATAGTTCTACTTGGTGTACTAGAAAATACTTCTAGAGTATCGAATCAGGAAACCGTAGAGCACGACGTCAAACAATGGCACTACAGTGCGTGTTCTCTCGATATTTCTAATGCCGTTGTTGTGGACGCTTATCGAGTTCCTTATTAGCTAAAATATAAAGGGGATGGACCAAAACGTCGGAATATTACTTTCTTGACCAGCGCTATGTCCGAAATAGTAAGGTCGGAAGGGACAAAATAAAAACGAACACTACACAAGGATGTTAGACTTAGCAAACTCAAACCCAATGCCATTAGTTCAACACTCTCCTGTCTGGATACAGCGGATAGCAGCGTTTCCATCCAAATAGAAGAAATCAATACATCAAAAAACGCCGTAGGTCCGGCTCAAATCGATTCAGACTGAGCAATTCACACCGAAAACTAATTGTCAATTCAAGCGGTCGGCGACCAATATGAAGCACAGGTGTTTTACCATCTCAAACGCTGACTATTAAGAGGGATTCGGCATCACACTGTTTAACGCCTTATCACATACCACATGATTCATCACTGCTTGTTAAGTCCGGACCGATAAATTCGGACCAACAACTTCAGTTAACACTCCCTCATTACTCACGAAAAATACGATTAAGTGCATCCAGAAAAACGCGAACAGCCTGCTTAACAAATTAATTAAAATGTCCGAGATTTGTAATGAAACGGCGCCAGACATAGATTCAATAAAAGAAACTTGGTTCAATGCCTCATTGTCTGATAATGAACTCTCTTTGCCCAACATGTCTCTATTCAAGCGTGACCGACTAGGCGATTGTGGAGGAGCAGCACTCTACTTCAAGCAATCGTTTATCTGTAGAGCTATGAACGACCAGAGCCTTGATATCATTGACACAATTTGGTACACTCTGACTCTTACTTCAGGAGACCAATGCAATATTGGAGTAATCTATCGTTTTCCAAAAGCAACTATCGACCTAAACAATAAACTGATTAATGCTTTGCTCTATGTAACAACGCGGTACAATAATTAAATATTATTAATGGGGTATTTCAACTTTCCCCAGCTTTATAGCCGGAATGATCATCCACCAGAGACACTTGAAAATGAACTTCGAGACGTTCTGCATTACGCACCCCTTTATAACCACGTTTTTGTATTTACCCGTATGAGGGGATCAGACCAGCCGTCTACCTTGGACCTAATATTTACATCAGATCCCTAAGCTGTAGTGAAAATCTTTTATAAACCGCCAATCTGACGAAGCGATCACGTTGTCCTGGAATTCGAGTACGTTTCTAGCGCTAGGCGCAATAGTGACGGGACGAAATTCGTCAGAAGGGTGAACTACCGTTTTCCGTGTGCCGAGTTACAAAGCACTAGTTTTGCACAACTTGATTACTCCAATCTGGATAGTCATTGGCGATCTCTCTTACAGCACCTCAAATCTATATTGGAGGAACATTCAATGTTTGCTTTGAAGAAAACGCCTCAACGTAATAAATTTTCTCTACAAAATACGAGCTGAGCTGACGTGCGGTCGCATTTTTGTTGCTCTGACACTTTTGACCGTTTCTTCGCCAAATCTACTCGGATTTTAACAATTCCAAAACCCTTTGTTACATTTAACCAGAGCTATCGGAATTCATACATTCGGAATTCATACAAGTTACGGTTTCATCGTAAATATCTCAGTTTGCTCACGCGTGCAAATTTTCCCTTTGTGATATTTGACCAGAGCTATCGGAATTCATACATTTTGATCTGGTCCATCGATTAACAGCTAAGTTGCAGTTTCAACGTAAACACTCGGTTTGCTAACGCGTGCAAACTTTCTCCACACAGTTAACTTTCGTACGGTTTTTGCTTTCGTTGCAAAGATCACATCGAACTACACATTTTGATACGCCATTCTGTGCTCTACTTTGTGTGGTTATCGGGTTATCACGGATTATTCGTAAAATGAACAAATCAAGAATTATAACCCAGCTAAATCGACCAGTCGAATGGACGACCATTCTTCAACCCGTCGTCCCAATTCAGCCTACAATGTTTGGTCGAGTCACGAGATCTAACACCCACGCGATAAATCGATCGATCATGGTGTGCATGCGACGGTTGTTCCCCGACAGCGACATCAAGCCACCTTGACCTCTGCGCCAAGTGCCTGTACCCGGTAAGCAATGATAGTGATTTGGTTAAATGTATTTTTGTGATATACATGTGCGCATAGCCTGGGATGAGACTTTGACCGATGAGTGTGTAAAGATCGTGAATGATAAAAAAACTTCCATCCGTTTGCTATTTCTGTATTGACTATAGAAATTCACTAGCGAATCGTAATCGCAAGAGTACACAATTCTCTGCTAGAAACGAGACTAATACAATAGAGAATAGATTAATGAAAATGGAAGAGGAACTTGCAAATTTAAAGGATACTCTACGACCAATAATCAAGACTAAAAGAGTTGAATTGAATAAAGGAATACGCTCGACCTCACCGCCACAGAGTGCTCCTGAAAAGGTTAAATTATTACACGACACTGAGGAGATTGTTAAAAAGGACTTAAACCGAAACCGTCTAACTCGAATGCTCCATTAATCAAAGCTGCCATAAAAAATAGATCGCCTAGTGTTATCTGCACCGATTCGGTATCAACTTAAACGGCCGCGGTCGTATAAAATACTTACGGAGAAAGGCGTTCGCAGTCGACCTCCGCCAATCACTCCAAATCTTCTTCCCATGACTCACGAATTTTAAATCAAAAAGGTTCACATTATATAAAGAATGACGCTCGGACACGCAACAAGAATTCTTATGCACTAAGCGTAATATGTACGAATGTTAGCGAGTCGAACGAAAGCCTTTTTGATAGGAAACACAAACACGATCTCGATAAATGGTCTCAACTTTGTCAACAAATGCAAATTGAGCATGTTATTCCTGGCAAATTGATTTGTTTAACTCGTACTCCACCTCAGCTCATATTGATCAACCTCGATTACTAAGGGTTACACTGAAGTGCGAGGCTGATATCGAGAACATACTGCTAAATTCGAAACGACTGAAGACGAATCCAAATACAAAGTGCCGGATATATCGCGATGTACCATGGTGGGAAAAAGGGTACTTTGAACAATATGGAAAAAACGGTCTTGCGAAGTATAGTTCTACTTGGTGTACCAGAAAATACCTCCCAAGCATCGGTTCAGGAAGCCGCAGTGCACGACTTCAAGCAGTGGCGTTACATTGCGTGTTCGCTTGATATTTCAAATGTTGTGGTCACTGACACTTTTCGGGTGCCTTTTTCGCCAAAATATAAAGGAGATGGTCCGAAACCACTGAGGATTACGTTTTTAACCAACGACATGGCTGAGATTGTAAAGTCCGAATGGAAAAAAGCGAAAAGAGCTTTACCGAAGGACGTTAGACTTAGTCCAACCAAACCAAGTACCATGATCGAAACACATCCTCGTCTGGGGACAGCAGATGATAGCGTTCCCACCGAAATGGAAGAAATCGATGTATCAAAAAACGTCGTAAGTCCGGCTCAAACCAAGTCGGACCAAATACGTCATACAAGGAACCAAATGTTGTTTCAAACTGTCAGCGAGCAATAAGTAGCTCACCAGTTTCAAACTCATCGCGCGTTGGTCCAATAGCTACAGTACACGATTCGACATTGTGTAAGACAAATACGATCAGGTGCATATATACAAATGCTCAGTGTTTAACTAACAAATTAGCTGAACTATGTGAGCTTTGTGATAGACTTTCACCGATTTGGTTGCAGTTACATAGACTTGGTTCCAACCCTGCATGACTGATGCTGAGCTTTTGATTCCGAAAATGTCACTACTTCGTCGCGATCGTGATCGAAGATCCGGTGGTGGAGTTGCAATCAACTATCACGGACGTTTAGCGCAGTGTAACTTCATCGATCATCCTGACCTCAGCATTCCTAATACGATGTGGTGTTCGTTAAAACTAGTCAATGGCGATGAATGTACGATCGGCATCATTTACCGCTCACTATCTCCCGAAAGCTCATACAATGATAAACTCATCAAATCATTGAAACACTTCACAATATGCCAGACTATGCAATCGCTGATCATTAATTTCCCGAATCTGTTTTCGAGAGGTGAGCACTCCCTGCATTTGTTTGAACATAAATTCAAGGAGGTTATAGAATATGCTTCACAACAGAATCACTTAAACCAGCCAAATCGCTGGCGGCGTCTTGAGCAACCTTCAACCCTGGACATTGTCTTAACGCATGAGGCAACCGCAGTATAGGGTATACAATACTTGGCACCACTGGGAAAGAGTGATTATGTTGTGCTTTTGTTTGATTATGTATTTAGTGTGGAACGATTGTGTGAACATACAAATGTCATGAGGAAAATACATTTTGAATCCTTGAATATCAGTCTCCAGGATGCACACACTCATGAGTTTGATTCAATGGATCCTGGCTCATATGACAATCCGTTTCTAAATTATCTCAATTCAAAGATTTACGAAAATTTGATTTTTGTATCACACAAATGCAGCTACAACAACAAGTTTGTTATTCAGGGTAGAACGAAGAAATGGTTAGCTCTTAAGCGAGATTCTTGGGTAACTCATAAGAATTTTGATACGGAAGAAACTTGGAAGCGATTCTGTAAGATACGGAACAACGTCACGAGTCTTGTAAGAGAAAAACGCATGCAATTCCAATGGAACTTGCTTAAGAGAATGGAAAAAAATCCTAAGTTACTCTACAATATAGTAAATGAACGATAAAAGCTCAAACCAGTTGTATTCTCTGTACTAGCAACTCATGGATTGACCCACACAGCCCAAGATACCGCCGATGCTTTAGCTAAAATTTACTCATTTGTCCTCAATCCCAAGCGTTGTATACCATATCAACTTTCATCAAGTTCACCACATTTCGAATTACTAAGTGAAATTACTACCAAGGAATACATGGTTGGGCGGGAACTTTGTCGACTAAACGAAAAGAAGTCCCCTGGCGCTGACAAAATTACACCTGCCGTACTTCGCACGTGTCGCGTTGCTTTGACTGCACCTCTCACTCGCATATTCAATCTCAGCTTAAATGAACAAAAAATACCACTGCAATGGAAAGCAGGGATGATAACTCCTATTTATAAAGGCGGTAGCCGTTCAGACACAGTAAACTATAGACCGGTAACGTTACTTCCGGTGATCTCCAAATTAATGGAACACATTGTGACTGTGCGCATAAGAGAACATTTTGAAAACCAAAATATTTTTACCGCAGCATAACACGGTTTTCGAAGAGGTCTTGGCTGCTTATCTAACCTTCTTACAACGTTCGGGGATTGTACCGAGGCACGAGACGAAGGTGAAGCTGTACATGCTTGCTACATTGATATTTCCAAAGCCTTCGTTTGAGTCAACCATGACATCTTAATATAAAAAGCTGGAATCCTATGGAATAACGGGAATATTGCTGAATTGGATAAGGGACTATCTTACTGATAGACACGTCCAAGTTCGCGTTCACAGCACCTTATCTAGAAAAATAGACCTCACGAGTGGAGTTCCTGCAGGCTCGGTGCTTGGACCTCTTCTATTCTTGGTGTATATGAACGATATAGTAGAGGATATTAGATGCAACTTCATACTTTTTGCCGATGATATTAAAATATAGAAACGTGCAAGGTCTATTATTTACTGTTTGGCATTACAACGAGATCTGTGCACCTTATTTCATTGGTCCCAGTTAAATGAGTTAACATTTAACCCTGCGAAATGTAGAATGCTGCAGCTTGGAAAATCTCTGCACCACAAGTATCATCTTAGCACGCAAGATCTCGTCTGGACCACCGCAGAAAAAGATCTCGATATATGGGTTTTGTTTAACCTTAAGCCTGGACATCATTGCCGGATGGTGTACAATGGAGCTTGCCGTATCTTAAGTCTTCTCAAAAGTATATTCCGGATTTTTACGCCCGAAACCCTACCCCGGGTAATTACACGTACATACGTCCTGTTATGGAATATTATATTCAAGCTTGGGCACCATGGCTGTGGAAGGACATCGAACTACTCAACAGGATTGATCATCGTAATACAAAGTTGGTCCCCACTTACAGAAATTTGCCTTTCACAGAACGAATGGTAAAATTGAACCTATGCGATTTTACCGAACGATGGATACGTAGTGACCTCCTGTTGACATTCAAAACACTGCATACTGAAAACCATCCCCTTAAATACTTGCTAAATCCCAATGGCGTTCTTCGAACACGAATACATTCAAAGGCTTTAAGCATTCCGCATTCTCGATTGAATATTCCTCGTAATTTTTTCTCGGTAAGAATTTGTTTCACTTGGAACTATTTGCTGAAGAAATCACACGATCAGAATCTGTTGAGGTTTTCGCTTCCAAACTCGATGAGTTGATGACGAACCATGCGGTATATGACTGTTCCTATTAATCTTTGAGATATTTTATATATTTTCATATATTCAATAAAAATTGTCATTCTATGTTTATTGTTAAGCTTACTGTTTTTCTACCATAAGATTTTTTGAGTTCTGAGTTTCTGAGTTCATGAAACAAAGGGCAGTAGCATAAGAGTTTCACAAGGCTACTAACACAGCTGATTCTTCGGCAAAATTCACACGAATGCGGAACAAAGTTATCAGCTTAATTTGAGATGATAAACAAGCGTTCCAATCGCAACTGATTTCTCAGATGCACCAGAATACGAAGCTCTTGCATAGACTTGTAAACGATAGAACGAATATTAAACCAGAAGCCTTTGCCCTAGAAACGTCGTCCGGCATCAGAAAATCCAGAAATTAGACCGCTGACCTGTTAGCAAACTTCAATGTCGGAGTCCACGGAGCCCTATAAGGAACCAATCGTTCGACTTGACCGATCGACCTTGAGTGACTTATTGATTACTTCGATGGTGGTAGCGCAGCAGTTACGAAAATTAAACGTTAAGAAATATCCAGGACCAGACGAGATAACTCAAAAGCTGCTCAAAACATGCCATGCTACAAGCTTGTATGGCTCCGGAAGACTTGAACCTGGGACAAATAATACCCATTTAGAAAAGGTGGTTGCCGTTCAGATGTTAACAATTACAGGCCGGTGACATTGCAGACTTCAGTATCAAAAGATTTTGAGCGAATAACAAAGGAATTACAAGTGCGACATGTGAAAACGGACCAACTTCTGGCACTTGCTTTACATGAATTTCGCAGGAATCGCTGTTGTCTATCAAATTTGCTGAAAAGCATAAATGAGTGGACGAGTGTTGTAGATGCAGGTGGCTGTATTCATGCTTGCTACTTGTATATTTCTAAAGCATTCGACACAGCTGATCACAATTCACTTTTGAACAAGCTGAAGAAGAAAAGAGAAAACGCCAAAACGCAGTCATTAAAAAACCACTAGGGTCCAACGAAAAATTCAGTATAAACATATAATTGATTAAAACATAACGCAGACCTGAAGATTTATCACAGAAGAAGGGAAGACGAACTAGCCGCTTCCGGATGACGACGTTAGTCGCATCATCACCGTATTTCCGGGGTTTAAGGCAAACGGGTAACCCAGTATGGCTACTCGAGCATTGGCGGTATTGGGCGGGTGATCGAGGCTTACGGTTGAGTTTGAAGCTTCGAACCTCATTGCGTAAAGCTGCAACCTCAGCCAGTAGGTCTGCATTTCAGTCTTACCTCTGGTGCTCCAATGCGTTCTGTGATGCTGTCGGCATTCCTGCCAGTCAAGATACTGGAGTGATTGGACAGCAACCAATATGGGGGCCAATGTTTCTTCAAAAAGTACTTGCCCATGTGCAATGTCCCTAATAGGCGGCGCATCTCCATGAATATGGTATAAGGCTTTTTGCATGCAACTTTCAAGTTACCAAACTGCAGCTGTATCCTAGGACTTTCAAACGGAAGCGTGCGGCCTGCTTGAATCCAAGGTACCGAGCGCCATCGTGGGTAGCAAGGACTGCGTTGCAAACATGTATCAACACTTCAGCGGCGAGGTCCTGCGTTAATTGCCTCAATGAAATTTTAGTACTGGATTCAGTATCCAAATAAATAAAACCAATACTCAGGGTCCTGGGAAATGAATCTGGGTATTGTGATGACCGCCGATATGGCGCGTTTAATATCGCAAATGTAAGGCACGATAGAAAAAAATTAAATTTAAAACATCTAAAACTGGTTAAAAGAAAACGGCGCAAAATGCAGTATAATACGAGGTAAAAAATCTGAAATTAATAACGCCGATTTAAATCGGGTTATTTGAAGTACCGGAACAAATACCCGAATGACGCGTGTATATAGGGCTCACCAATTTTTAGCAAACTGACTACTACAATAACATCTCAGGAAATAAGGAGAAAACGCACAGGACAATGAGGTTTGTATCGCGGTATCCAAAACGTGTACATCAGTGCAGTTTGGCAGTCACGTAGCACACGTGAACAGAAGAAGTATCCAGGACAAATTTTTGGGTCCAGTAGACGTGGTAGACGTTTCTATCGTATACTGGCGGCTAACTGCTCTGTATGTCAGCCTGTCCCAGAAATTGTAGAGCAAAACATATTATTGTGTGGTTCTCAAAATCTGTTACTCATGTACGGAGACAGTTCCAAAATACACGCAACTGGACTAACAGTGTAACGCTTTCTGGTAACTCACTTCCGGTAACTATACACTATGAATCTAACATGTGATACGTGGAAAAATCATTTTATCCTATCGTGCAATGATTCTGAGTGTAATGATGTTAAATCCCTTAAAAGTTGACCGATAAAAAAATTCAGACATACCATTGCCTCAATAAACATCGAATACATCATTTTTATTTCACCATTTAAGGACTCAATTTTCAGTGTCGTGTGGAATAAAAATTTTTGTAATTGTAAATGTAGCTATGTATTAATCAAGCGGAATTAGCAAGTGTGGAAGCGGAAGGGATTTATTTTGAAATTAAATAAAATTAGGAGTACGGATGCTATTTTTCGAGGGGAATTATCTCGCAATTATTATGGAATTCTGCGCTCGCTAATTGTTTCAACGAATTTCGTACGTGAGCATTCCCGACATCTTGAGTTTGCTAATTTCTTTGATACAGGCTATGTCGGCTTGAGGCGGAAGATTGCGATTTGAATTCGCCACATTCTGATTGCACTCAGTAAGCGTGATCTGAACAAGATCGCCTTAATCACAATCGCAATGACTAGCACTACCGCTATGCAGAAAGCTGCGATGAGCCCTGGTGAAAGTCCAGGGATGTCAACTGTTCACGTTTGGGATTTTTATCTAATTCCTCCCCAGGTTTGTAAATTCAACTTGAATTAAATGTTTTACGAAAAAATCAATTCATATTTCAATGTGATTTATTCCGTGTAGATTTACACTAAATTCTCCTGAAGTCTTAATAAATATAAAAAATAATTAGTCTAAATTTTGATTGAATGTAGCGATTTTCAAAGCCAAGAAAATAAGTTCAGATAAGTACATGGCAATATATGTTTTAATGAGAAATTTGCACTACAAATATTTGCAATCAATAATTAAATTGTACAAGGTTGAACATTTGATTCACGCTTTTAAATGCTTTCAGATATATTATTCAATAATGATACATGTCTTTAGGTTTATTCTACATAATCGATGTTTTCTACTTGTTAGAAGCTCATATCATTCCCATGACATTACCTAATTTGATTGTTTGCTAGTTTTATATGAAGAAAAAACATGAAGACAAGTGTAATCTGTCATGAATGTTCAATTTAGTTGTGGTAATTAGCAATTCTTCATATCATATCTTTCAAATTTGTATTACGTTTCAAGCACAATTATCGCTTTAGTTTCAAGTGAAACACACGAACGTTTATTGCAATTCCTACGTTCGGCCTACTCAAATAAACCACTGATATTCAACTTTTCGTAGTTATTCATCTGCAGGACTTCATTTATTGAAAATCAACACTGACAATACGCGATACGATAAGTTTAAATTAAATGTGAAATAATTTTTGAATTCCTTTTTATCATTGCTCGTTCGACCACAAATCACACAACAACAGAAAACTTCAGAAGAGAAAATTGTGGAGTTCAGCACAAGTTTTTATATAAACGGTCACGTAAAAGTTTGCCTAGTACCGGAAAACTTTCACGAATTTATGAAGCTCCCCACCGGAAAATGTTCCGGCTTGTACATCATCTTGCATTCTTTTGGTGAAAATAAAGTGAAGACGGTTGAGGAATTTCCGTGCAACAATCGGTGTATCAAACTGGATAATTCGAAACAAGGTGTGTATTTTTTTCGTAAATTGTGTATACCCTGCATTTTTTCCCTAACATTATGTTTGAAGAAACGCCGTGTATATCACAACTTGCGTTTTTATCAGTTAATATTTTCGTGGAAAAACTCGAATAATAAAATTACATTATTAATTTTGAATTGGTATTGCATGGGAGAAGTCTTTGCTCGGTCTTGGCAAAACTCGGTGTCAATGTACTTCTGAATAGCTTTTTCAAATAGCTTAGTGGTTTAAATTTACCGTTTACCGTCGCGTAAAAATAGTATTCACTGCCAGAGAAAGGTCCACAGAAAGGTGCAACATAACCGCCTCTAATCAAAACTCAGCTTCAGCTGTAAATGTGTTGGACAACGAGCACGACGATGAATTGGAAACGTGGATGTACTATGGCGTAGCATTAAACAAAATATGGATCACTTGCTTACCTGTCAAGAGAAGTCACGCAGTCTGGCAGCCATGGGGTTAGCAAGGTGGTTTAGGCCTAGATAGATAAAAAGAAAATGCCACTGTAACAAACAAATTACAATTCAAGTTAAATTTGTGCCTATGCAATTAAAACCATTTAACTTTAGTTAGATTGACCACAGTCAGTCAATCAGTCAGTCCCGTCCGTGCCGGGTGGCACATGAGGCGAAGACAACTTCACGCTAGTGGTTTCGGTCTGTCGCTGCTTCCGTTGCCGTCTGCGGAATCCTTGTGCATGAAGTTCGCGTTCCAACGATCCGCGCGAAGTTTCCTTGGGTCGTCCCCTTTTTCGTTTACATTGCGGACGCCAGTGAATGGCTATTTTCGTATGCGAACTGAGATCCATCCTGCAGATATGACCGAACCACGGATCTGCTGTCATCCTTTCCGTAGCAATGTAGGTTTTACGGAATAGGGATGCTAGCCCCAAGCCGAACCCTCCTCCTTTCTCAGACGGGCTTGAGACCGTCCTTGGCAGAGTTTTAGATTGGCCACACTCGTAGATCAATCACCATATGAAGTGGTGTCAATTGACGTTACACCGAAATAAAGCTGGGACGTATCAGTCACTTGTTTACGTGATTAAACTACACATTGATTTCGATAAGCTGCTATGTGCCAGAATTAATCAGAGATGGGCTTCTATTTATTTTATTTCCCAATTCTAACAGTAAAAACATAACCGACGAAGTTTTAGTTTCAAAGTCAACATGGATCGCCCACTGATTTGTTTAATTGAACTTGAAGTTTGATTACACCAATTACAGGCATAACAATTTTGGATAAAACATAAAATCATTTGAACCCATGGTAACGATTATCACCTTCTCTCAATACCTTGTGTTAACTAGAATCATTGATCATAATCGTGTAACAGCTCTCAATGTTGCTCCATCATTTTTGTTATTCTTGAAACAATGTAAACATCATGTCCAACACAATCTTGATTAAAACGCAATGTACCATTCCGAACTGACAATGTACTGGTTTAATGAGCGCCGCGGTTGACTTACATGCAACCGTATGCAATAATTTAATAGAGTAACCTGGTGGTAATTTTGAGTAAATGAAAAAAGTGGGAGATTTAAAAATCATTTGATTGTGGTGCTAAAAAGCTGACAAGTGTTGAGAAGAGATTGATTCGAAGTCGACAGCGCGAGGCGCATAGAACTAATGTACTGTTCACTTGATGCACCCTGCACTTACAAATCACATCCGGTTTCTTGCCGTTTGCCATCACCAGGCGATGAATTTCAGTACATATATGCTGGGTCACATTTTGGATAACATTGGAATAGGAATGGCATTAAAATATGCAACATTATTTTACCAGACTTGTCTTATGAATTCAAATTAAAATTACAAATCTATGGAGGCATTGGAGCAAAATCAGAAACGCGAACAGTTGACATCCCTGGACTTGGACCAGGACCCATCGCAGCTATCTGCATTGCGGTGGTGCTAGTCATTGCGATTGTGAATAAGTCGATCTTGTTCAGAGAACGCTTAATGAGTGCAATGGGAAGGTGGGGAATTCAATCCGCAATCGTTTGCACCAAACCGACACAGCCTGTATTGATGAAATTAACAAACCCATGATGTCGGGAATGCTTACGTACGAAAGTCGTTAATACAATTAGTGAGCGCGGAATTCCATAATGATTAGAAGATAATTCCGCTTGAAAAACAGCATTCGTACGTTCGAGAAATCAATTGCATGGAATTCCTAAACCCCGGTCAACCGAGGGGTCTTCCGAAGGTAAAAACATGAAATTTTTTTTAAGAATTTTATTTAATATTTAAAATACATCATGCAAATTGAAAATTTAATCTTATAATTTACGGTAAATATATGCTCACATTCTAGCGCTATTTTGATGTTTCACAATAGCGGAATAATGTTTTATTATAATCATTATTATTCTGAGTAGTTATGCATAATCAATTCACCGGATATAAAGTTTTTTTGAGAAAAATTTCGACAAAAATTTTCGATTCCAAATGCGAACAATCAGGAAGCTAATTTGATTTGCATGGAAATATGTTGAAAGCTTTTTGAATCCAATCGAGTAAACTACTTCATAAAAACAAAATTTGCAAATATCGGTTATTCACTCAGGTTTTGCTTTTTAGTGTGTGTGAGATGGAAATGAATATAAATGAGCATTTTTATTCACGATAGATCCTTACAGGTCCTCTGATTTCGAAAAATCTACTGATGGGTTTCTTTAAGGTTCACTTCTAAGCACAATAATCTTCCTGATATTCATCCATGATATGGCGTCGCAGTTCTCATGTCCCTGTTACATGTTTGCTGCTGATGTCGAATTCACCGTATCCTGTGATCACGATGATCTGTTGAGAGATATTTCGAACGTCATTAAAAATTAACATGATTGTTATCTTCCTCTGAATTATAGTAAATGTCTTCTGTTGTCTGCAGCACAGTAACTGCAACTAGCGGTAAGATCGATTTCAAATATTCTCGAACGTTTTGGGATTTAGAAATTGTCGTAACTGCAGGTTTCTAATGAGCTGCGCGATGTGCCTTCTCTGCACAACGAGCTAGAGTATAACACTTTAGGCTCAAATCTGTTCTGACATGTAGAACGCCAAAAGTGTTTTTACCCCATTATATATAGCTGCATGTAGAATATTACGTGCAATCCTAGGGCACTTTATTCCGAAGAGATATAATTATACTAGAGAGGGTCAAACGTCTGCCTACCGATATGGTTAAAGTTATATCGGCGAAATCCTACAAAGAAAGTCTGATTTCTT
>JACCGJ010005578.1:0-14107 GCA_013407085.1 Atriophallophorus winterbourni
ATTATAATAGGGTATTTTCATAAATTTGTTGAAGATATTATGCATCTTCTAATGACATTCTGTCTAAAACTTTTCGCCGTTGGCAATTGAATGCATTTTCAAAGGCAATTCATTAGGATTAGAACTCAAATATATCCAAAGTATTTCCAGAATCTCAAAATATCTTACGAATATTCGGAATCAGGGTAATTTCAACCTGAATTATATTTGTTCTAATCTATGAGTGATTAGATTTCTAATTATAAATGCGAAGGAAATCGAATTTCGCAATCATTCGCGAACAACGTCAGTTTCCTTTGCCAAAATTAAATCAGATATTTCCGTATTTCACGAATTTTGAAAAAGCAATGAATGGCTACTCAAGTTAAATATACCACGTCCATTTGATAAGCACGAAACAGCGAAAATATACAACACATCAAGAGTATGTTGAACACCTGACAATGTGTTTTAAGTGTTTGGAAAATAAGCCATGAGTTAGAAACAAACGACTGATAAAAAAAGGGTCTTCCTGTATTACGCAGAGTTGCATTTACAATACGATCTATCTGATTACGTACAGTTGGATATAAGCGAATCATTTCATCCACACCAATTTGTGGTTTTTAGCAAACGTTGGAAAAAATTAAATCAGGTGGATAACTACTAATTGAGGAAGGGGCTCCTGCTACGAAACCCACTGTTATAATGTTCGAAGGAGAGAAGAATTCATTTCATCCGAACCAGAAGAATTACTGCGCAATTTATTTTGCATCCTCCTTACACACTCTCCTCGGATCAATAGTGAGTCCCCAAAATGTTAATTCATTATTTTTAGTAATATATATATAAATCATATTTAAGATGCGAATTTTGATGGATATTATGAATGTTGTACTACTCATGAGTAATGTTCTCAATCGCGAAAACTCAGTAATCATTTCATTCAACCAACTGACATAATGCTGAATAATTCGAAGGTATATATCACGGTAACTCATATTCTTTCTGAGCACACTTCAAAATTATTTCACATTTTTGTCGCGTTCCCTGTTTAGCATAATTTATCGTATGGGATTTCAATGTGTATATGGTGAATATTTTGGAAATTGCATAAATTTATTTTGATTTTTAATGGCCTATCATGTTCAGAAAATAATCTTTTCAACTGACCTGAAATTGGTAGCGACCGAGAATGAAAATACGATCGGTAAGCCGTTATTATCATATAGAATGCTCACAAACATCAAATTATGTTGAAGTTCGCACTTCGTTGTAATTTAATTTCATCTGCATTATTGTTTTTGATTTTTATCCATTTAATTCTTATTTAGCAGCTAACATATAATTACTAGGACCTTGCTAGAAAAACGTTTTTTTTTCCAATTCCGTTGCATTACATTTACATCCAGTTGAATATGAAAAGTAAATCACCTGCATGTTGCGCGAATAACGCCCTGTAAAACTATTTAAGGACTGTCCAAATTGGTTCATGGAATTGATAAGCCATCGCTCCGATGCAACCCTCATGACACTAATGAAGCTAAATTTACGTAGATCATTCACCATCGTTGCATTTGACGCAGACCACTATTCGGATTCATTCAGTATCGTCGCAATGAATCCCAGCAGTATGTTTCTTGTGTGTCAACTTTACTCCACTAATTAAATTCGCATTTTTGATTCCAGAAATCGAATTGTCGGAGATAGGAGATATCCGATTGCCACCGACTCGAATAATACGCACCGTGAAAACAAGAGGTTAGTTCAAGTTTATTTGAAAAAATAACCATTAACTGATCGCTACGTTTTATTATAAGCAGAATAGGTTTACAATCACAAATGCGCATTCCTAATATTTTAAAGAAAAAAATAATAAGTGTTATATAGAAAAACTTAGGGTGGCAATTAATATTGTTTTTTTTTCATACGCTCAATACGCAATTTACAAACATCACAAAAACACAGTCAACTAAAATATGAATCACACAGTTACATGAGGCACACTGAGACAGTTTGCACTGGTTTACACTACGATCTGATTTGTCAAAAGATGTGATATTCGGTTCCGTTCCAGTCTCTCTTTATGAAACAACCTAAAAGTCGATTATCATTCAAATTCTGTTGGTATTTTCTATATACTTTTGCTCCTTAACATGCTTCAGTCAAAATATCTCTATGCAAATTTTACGGGTCAGTGAAGGCTGGCTGAGCCTAACATTGATTGTCTCCCACTGATGACGGCAAACACCCAGAAAGCTATTGAGGTGTGAAAGTGTGGGAATGTGAACCCCACACTACCGTTGGGGAAAATTATTTCTTGCAGGTTCGCGATATATTTCATCGTTTATTTCCGTTGAAATTTATCCGAGATCTTTGTAATGCTTATCTATAAGACACCTCTTGATGTGCATCCTAGTCCAACGTCATTCTCGTTCTTCACGATAGAATTTACAAAAAAAGTGTAATGCTGCAAATTTTTTTTAAAAAAAGCAAAGTTCAATGGACACATTGTATCGAGCGGGGAGAAGAAACCCGAATTGATTGCGTCAGGACATTTCGTGTCAACACCTAGCAGGCGAACATCTCGCAAATTATCACATTTTTCGGGTCATTGGTTCAACATTGACCACGTTATCCCTCGCGTTGCAAGCACGCACATCGATTGTTCCTCAATGGATCCCCGAGTTCAACCTGTCTAACGCAAAACGTGTTCAACCACGAATCCCTCAATACAAGAGAAGCCGATTGGTGAAAGCCGTTTGTTACGCACAGGACACGCCTATTTTACATGAGTAAAAGTAACTAACACAACACAGACTCAGCATGTCTGTCCCGGTTGTCACTTCAATCTGATTTCTCAATCGATTTCGTTAAAACCGGTACAATGCAATCACTCGCAACGCAGGTCTTGTTCAGCCGATATTGACGAATTGCATAACGACTGCGGCTAACGTTGTCAAATACTCAAACTTGCAAATGTGTTGTCGCTCGAACCGTTCGAACACAAGCATTTCGAAAGTTCGCAATTGTTGTAGTCGATCTTTTTGGCGCTTCTTGCTTTTGTGTTGTGTCGGAGGGTAGAGTTCTGCATGCCATTCGAAAGCTCCTGATTAGCCCTCATTGCTAATGTACTTCACATTTCCACAATATTAGGGTTTTCATAGATGTAATTTTTGAAGGAAATCAAAAAAGTTACTTTTTGTCCTTTAGTTCACGTTTACAGATATTTAAGCATAATTTAAGACTCAATGTGCTACAAGTGATATTTGAAAATAGTTTTGGTATTCTGATAGATAAGTAGAATAGAGCTTTGTAATTTGACCATGCACCAAAAGGCCGATTAGTTAGTTAAGTTCAGTCGAACAAATCCAACGAGAAATTAAGGTCAAAAAATTGAATCAAAAGAAATTTGTGAATAGATCTAATTGGAGATATTTGTTATTATATCTTTAAAAATTTAATTTACATTAGTTGGATCGCAAAATAAAACGTTGCTTTGCTATTTATATTCCTTCACTGAATTCATTCTAGACTGAACAGGTTGAGCACCACAAAGGTTTACGTAATGGTTTTACTATAAACGTACTTTCAAGGAGAACATTTGCATAGACAGTTAAGTTTCCCTAAAATAATAAAAAAATAGTAAATTTAATAGACATTCCGTTTTTATTTACTCAAAACAGCATCCAATTCTTTTGTATATGCATTTAGTTTCTTGGTTTAAAATGCGCTACAACCGTGATCAAATAAATGTTTCTGATATGTAACGCCGAAACTTGCAAAACGTAATCTCTTTACTAGGATAAACCTATATATGTTGATCTGAGTTAGATTTGATATGGATTTGTCGATATACAAGCACTACCACTCAAGCTTCCAGCATAAACATGCAGCATTAAACTGAACGTGCAATGATCACTCAGTTACAGCGCCTCAACAAGATTACAGTAAATATTTATATTAGACGATATTTTTTATCAACATTAGCTTTTGTGTGATCAACTGTGTCCTATTCAATTCAATTTGATGGTCTAAAAAGCACATAGCTTTACAAAAACCACAGAATAATATGCGAATTAAAAATAACATGGATGCGGTTTATCACCACTTTCGTTTACCACGAGCCATTCCTGGCATAGAATTTCACCCATTGGTCAGATTTGTGGCTCCAAACTGTCAAATTTATTGACCTATTCGTATATATGTCCTGGAAGGTTAACACGTTTAGGTCTAGTAAATATTTTCCGGCAGATCGAGAGATGGGTGTATTTATCGACACAAATCGTGACTGAAAGCACGTTTAAACTGTATGCCTTGAATTTTCATATTTGGCGATGGGACATTTGAAGCACGTGTGAAAGTAGTTGTTGAACATTGCATTAAAAACATATCGTATCTTCTTATTTTTCATTATAAAACCCTCACTACCTGTTTCGTGATAGTTGGCCTCATTAAACGGAGAACAGGAACAACATGCTTCAGCAATATCTTCATAATTTTGTGTTCATAGTATCGATATTTTATTCCGAATTACTGTAACGCTAATGAATTCAGTACTGTAATTATAATATTAGATATAATTTAAATCTTATATAAATTGGTACCATAAATAATTTTGTAATCAAAAAGTACTTCTAATGCTCCCGTGAATTTAATCGGTACTGCTTTATCTGACAATGCAAATTTGCTACTCTCCGATTTTTAGGAAATTCTGCGTATTTTTAAGCGACGGATGCTTGCTATATTTATTCGATCATCATATTCCGTAAATTGATTCTCTTAATTTTTTCAACTAGTGGAATCACCCAGGTAAGATATTTTCTAGTAATCCCTAGTGCGATATTTTAAATCAGTTCAAAGTTTATCAAGCAAATGAAGATTTTTAGTTTTTATAGGAATCGGTTGATATGCCCTCTTTCAGACCTCAATCATATTTTCAATCGATTGCGATTGAACTCAATAACCCATCGCTCACGGCGATAGGCAGTGCACAGACGATCGACGACCGTTGTACTCTGACTACATAATCTATGATTAGTATGCGATGCTTTCATTCTTATAAATTGTCAGTCAGTCAGTCATCCTCGTGCCGGGTGGCACATGAGGCGAAGAAAACTCCACGCCAGTGGTTCCGGTCTGCCGCTGCTTCCGTTGCCGTCTGCACCGCGAATCCTTATGCATGTAGTTCGCGTTCCAACGTTCTGCGCCAAGTTTCCTTGGGCCGTCCCCTTTTTCGTTCACCTTGCGGAAGCCAGTGAATGGCTACCTTCGTATGCGAACTGGGATCCATCCTGCAGACATGACCGAACCATCTCCACCGTCGTCTTTTGACTACGGTAGATACCACCTCCAGACCAGTTTTTCTCAGGAGCTCTTCATTCGAAATAGTGTGTGGCCAAACAATTCGAAGAATCCTTCTCAAGCACTTAGTTTTAAACACGTTTATTCTGCGCTCAATGGCAGCGGTCGTCTTCCAGCATTCCGATGCATACAGCAACACACTCAGAACGTTGCTCTTGAAGAGTCTGATCTTCGTGGGAATGCTGAGAGAAGAGGATTTCCAAATGGAGTTCAGCATCCAATAAATGTCAGATTGTGAGTTTGGTCTATATCAAGTACATTTGAAATTATGCCATTGAACACCTTGCTTCGTGGTTTTTTGTCCGTAAAAATTTACTAGAAGTTATATATTTTCTAGTGCCTATCCTACGTCATCCTGCAGACTTTGTTAAACTGATTTCCTTTTGTAGCATAAAATGGCTAAGTATGCGTGTTCCGAACCACTCAAACCAAGGCAGAAGACGGATCAGCAAAATTTACTGCACGCGACAGGGATAACATATATGTAGAAAAATATAATTGAATTTTGTGTGCGACTTCAAAAAATTAACATCATCATTGGGTTTACAGTAAAAAAACTATTCTTTGAAATTCCTACCTTGTCAGAGAAGAGAATCCAAGTCTTTAAATCCCAAAAATGTGCTGAAATTGTATTTGCTGATCTGCGTGTTGAACATAACGAAGCATTTTGTCGTATTCTTAATTTATCTACAATCAAATGCATAGATGAACCAGACCAGAGAGAAAACTAGCAAGTATCTAGATGTCATCATATCGGACAAATTTTCTTGGACACCATCTTCATTTATAGAAGTTAGTAGTCTTAATTGTTACGATTTTTCTTCTCTGTTCCATCGGTGTTAAGTCTAAGTTATTTTCTCAAATCACATCCGATCTAATGAAGATTGTTTAATGGTGCAAATCGACTTGGATGCTCTGTATCGCTGGTCTCTAGAGAATCAAATGCCGTTCAGCCTACGTAAATGTCATATGCCACAGCTTGGCCGTAACTGCGAATATACATACCATCTAGGCCACGATATCCTAAATTGGACCACCGCTGAAAAGGACCTCGGAATTTGGATTACTAATAACCTGAAACCAAATATGCATTGTAGAAAAGTGTTTAATCGGGCATGTGGTATATTAGGAATCCTGAGAAGAATTATAGGACGGTTCTCACCCAAAACAATTCCTCGTATTTTAAATACTTAAATTCATCCAACGATGGATTATTTGATTCCAGCCTGGGCACCGTGGTTGCGTAAAGACATTCTGGATCGAATATACCACAAAGCTACAAACTTAGTTAAAGGGATGCAGCGGGTCCCGTATCAAGAGCGAATGGCCATTCTTGGTTTGCGTGATTTTACACGAAGACGAATGAGGATCGACCTGATTCTGGCTTACAAGATACTGCGGATCGAAAACCATCCGCTTAGCGAACTAATAAAAGTAAACTCCCCTCGAAATACACGCAGTCACTCGTGTTGCCTCGAAATACTGCACTCAAGACTTGATTGTCGTCGCTATTTCTTCTCTGTGCGTATCTGCTTTCTATGGAATGCGCTACCGCAAGATGTTGTGAATGCAACGACAATTGGTGTTTTCAAATCGAAATTGGATGCATACGTCAAACAAAACCCTGAATTTGGCCCGGTGTATTGGAGCAACATGAACCCAGAAAAATATTAACAATGTGATTTTGATTAAATTTTTCTTTTTGCAATAGTTGTCATCCAATGGTACGTGTAAAGCATTAGCTTTTTATCACCATAAAATCTTGATTCTTGATTCTTATCACCTCGAAACTTAGACACGTATTTGTTACTTAACGATTTTACGATGCCTGTGTATTGACTCAGGTTAAGCATATTACTTGACTCCAGTGACATCGTATAATTGTATTTTTTATACCTCTTATTGAACGCATATTTACTATGATATGGTAATTGTGAAGCTATTTGCGTTTTTGTGACCATAAATTCTTGAATCTTGAATCTGCGTGGTCACTCGTTAAAACTCTTTCAACAGCAGAGAATGTTGATCTGCCGTAAAAACGTGTTTTATGTTCGCAGTATGCCATTGTGAAACAGTTTAGCTACTCACGTGGTACAATCTGAAACTATTGGCGCTTATAAAAATAACTAGATTCCGATATGTTCAAGTATGTTTTCCCCTCCGATAATGATCCCAAACAATATTTTATGACATTTGCTTTACCATTCGACTCGATGTACATATCTTTTTTACCCTCGAATCATCTATGAACAAATCTATGAGCAAAAGGAAATGTTTGATTAAGGGTCTGTATCCCCTCCGATTATTACTTAGTACAACACTGCCAGCTTTGACTAAAACGCAATTTCGCATATGTTTGCGAATTTTGCGGATTTTCACAACAGCTGCTATCTTTTCTAGTTTGAACTCTCGCGTATTAAGCAACCGCAAGTTGACTATTAAGACAAAGATAATGGTATACAGCGCGTGCGTACTAAATGCTTCACGGTAAGAAAGTGATTCCTCGAACGTCCACGCAAGACACGAACAGAAGCTGAACGCTTTCCATCTACGAAGCATGCGTAGTATCTTGAACATATCGCGGATGGACAGAGTGAAGAATGCTGACGTGCTTTCAAAAGCGGGTCTACAGTGCGTTAGCGCCGCCTGCGGTGGCTTGGTCATGTCTACACAATGGAAAATGGACACATTTCCAAGATCTACTCTATGGTGCGTTGCGATTAGGAAGTCGACCATTGGGGAGACCGCACTTGCTGTACAAAGACGTTTACCAAAGAGATATTAAAGCTCTTGGCATTGACCCTGCGAGTTGGGAAGAACTTGCTTTCCGGTTAGGTAGCATCCGCAGCGTCTTGAACATATCTTGGATGGACACAGTAACAAATGTTGACGTGCTTCTTGAAGCTGTCTTACATAGCATGGTCACCCTAGTACGACTACTTCGTCTACGTTGAAATAACCAGTTGACCTTTGGGCATGTCACACCTACGGTACATCACCGTTAGTCAAAGTAAAATGAAGGGTTTTGTTGTTGACCCCACAAGTTGGGAAGAACTTGCTTTTGACTGCCATCTTTGTGAAGCGGCATATCCAAGCTTGGGAAGGGCACATACTTATCTTGAAAGCTGTGATGGCCGACAGAGTTCTTCTTATTGGCAGGATAAATGGTTCCCATAGAAGCGGATTGTCAATCCATTTGAAACCCTGCGAGGCATGGAATTATCATGCGATTGTGATCGAAATCTATGGTCGACACGATTGAAGAAGGCAAATACAACAGCAATGCTATTTCTAATATGAGAGAGATAGTACAGCATTTACGTAGGTGCGTTTGTCATCGCAAAAAACCGGGTCTGCTAGGGAAAAACTGTCCGCCAAGCCGGTTTACTTGTTTAAACGATTTCATGCCTCACCTCTGTCATAAATCAAAGAAGCAGTGGGTTTGTTTCCATATAGATTTTTTTATATTTCAAAACCAACATTCGCAGACAGAGACTCCATAACTTTACGAGTGAACAAAATAAACTTCTTCTTTAAATGGACTGATGCAAAATAATGTTTTTAAAAAAAACTAAATTTATCGATTGGTTTCCGCAGTATAGGAAGAAAGCAAAGCACTAGTAATGGAAATCGCGTAGACGTGTAGTAGAAGCAAAGAAGCGTTTCCAAAATAAATCCAGTTTTTTTCTAACAATCCCGATCGATATATTGAACTGAATATATTGATTTTTCGTGGAGAATGCAATGAAAAACACAACACCAAAATACACAGCACACTGGACTATAGTCGACTGAAAGACACAATAAGCGTTAATCTGATAAATGTGATGGACCGTCGCCGGGATAGCAAAATATCATGGTGGACCCCAACTCATTCAGTGCACTGACGGGAAGGCAAATCCAGTAGTCAGTTTGTAAAACACGCTTTCATTCAAACCCTGGTTTTTATCCGGCGCGCGCAAATTTAAAAACGTGTAACCTCCGAGAAATTCCGTCAGCGTTCGAACCGAGACGCCAATCGGTCTTATGACAACACGTCCTGCAGGATCTTTCGTCGCGGGTGTTGGACTTGTACTTCGTTGAGATTCCTTGGACTTGGGAGGAGGGGTGGAGAGAAGGAGGACCAAATATCCCAGTTCCCAGTTGACATGCCATCCTTGAATCGAGGACAAACGCCAGCTGGCGAGTACGTCGCCTGTGTGGATATCACAACGCAAAATACGCGTTGGGCCGATTCCTACAGCTTCGACACGACGGCTGGAGGACACCGTCACATTTCCACCTCCAAGCGGTCGATGTAGCCATGGCACCGCGCCGCTATTCAGTGTGTGGCCGGCGTCCGTTGCGAATAACGTTGACATGGGAAGCGAAACTTCAATGCGAGCTGGGAAATAGGCGATCCCATGGTTCGGCATTTGTTCCCAAGCGCTGATGTACTTCAATTTGGCTTGCAAGCTGGTGAGATCCTGGATTTGTGAGTACGCGATGGCGATTCGACGGAAAAAGTTGGATTTTTGCTGGAAAAAATGGAACCAGCTTTAGCGGAGAGATTTTTCGAAGTGCAATATGATTAGTGAGATCAAATTTATTAGAATTGTACAATTCACTGGATAAAAACATTTCGTAATGTAAATTATGAACACTAAAATCAAAAATCCAATATATGCTTGCCAGGAATGAAAGTACAGATTTGTGTTTCAAGCACTAGCGTGTGATCCCATCAACATATATGGGCGCGTGTCTGAAAAGTTTGGTCGGCCATTCTTATTCAAATTCTGTTTGCGATCACAATGTTTCAAATTAAGATAAACCTCACAGCTCTTCTCTTGCAGAGGTGTATTCTAGATCGTAGATGCAATCCGGTAGCTTAAGTCAACGAACGCAGTTGTCATTTTCAATCTTTCATCATCAGTGTATTTATATGTACCCTCCGAAATCCTTGATGTTTCACAAAAGGAAGTTTGCAATGAATCGGTTATAGCAAGTTTTTGGTAACGTTTCGCTTCTGAACACAGAAGCTTCGTCAGACCAAGGGGTTCAGTACGAACAGTGTTCAGGTTTAAATGGCATTTTCTTGACCAAACCCGAGTTCTCTAAGATAGACAGGCGAGATCAAGACAATTGATCACACCCCTTAAATGCAGTGTTAATCCCTAAATTGTTTATTTAGTGTGCACGTGCGAGCAGCGTCCACTGACCCACTGCTTACGTAATCATGTGCACGTTACTCCTTAGCCGCTGCAGAACCGAACGCCAGATTGTTCAGATATCCGCCCCATCCGCCTTGTTCTCCGCATTCGCCCCTTTGTTATTTCAACAGTCTCGGCGTGAAGTCTTTCCCTATAAGATTTCACACCCCGTCTTATCACTTCCACGTTATCAACATCTACGCTGTGTCCATTGTTTAGCACGTGTTCAGCTAGGATGGAATCCCGAATCGGTGATCGATATTCACTGGGATTGCGGAGATGCTTTCCTACTCGTTTCCTATGTTCGTTTACATTAGTGCAGAGTTCTATAGACGTTTTCCCAATGTAAACACCCGCGCAACCCTTGAATTTGATTTTGTAGATGTAGTTTGTCGCACAACCTAAAGGAGTCTTATCTTTGATATGCATTAATAAGGAGCGGAGAGTTCTACCCCCCTCATATGTTACTCTAATACATGTGTTATTTAAGATTCCACTTATTCCTTTGGAGGCGCTTCTGACATACGGTTGAAATACCGTAGCTCGCCAAACCATTTTCCGTTTTCAGTTGCTGATGTTTAACTCTGTTCAATTGGCGCTTAATTAAGCTCTTGGGGTAACCATTATTTACAAGTCGACAACTGACTTCCTGATGAGCTCGTCTCTTATCGGCACCTTTTCATGATTATGGACTCCCGATCGTTCTCGACTATTTTCAAATTCCTTGATGTTTCTTTTTTTGAACAGTTGCGCCATACATGCCTTAGAAACATCCAGTACTATTTCAAAACGCTCTAACCTGTCTTGTGGTGTTTTGACCACATTTATTTGACAAGATCTAGCGGGGCTAACTGACGTTACCTGGTCTAATATTGTACACACAGACCCAAAGTCAACACTGTCATCGCCACTATTCGCAACCACTTGTCAACTGAGACCTTATTTATTCCTGAGGTCAACATTTTCCAATTTTATCAGGTTCACCCAAGAGATCGTCAATGGATCACGCGTGTTTATTACGTACGTATGGGGCATGTTGGATTGAGTGTGCTCGAAGAATGACGTTCCGAAATGGCTTTGAATGAGCTGTCGTAATCTTTCCCAATCCGTTTCCTTACGTGGACGTCGTGATAAAACAAACAACCTGACATGAACCGAAATCGAACATGTCCTGACAGAACAAAGAACCTCCCGTGGCCTGTTCCATTCATTGAGCCTAAACACAAAGTGTGCGAATGATCAAGAGCAAGCAGCCTGTCACAACTGTAAAATCCTTGGAAGCGAGGGTGACATCACATGCATTAGCGACTATTGCTTCTGAAAGATATGCCACAACACAAGAACAAGATGAGCCGAAACGACCGACAACGACAGTCGCGATCCCTCAAAAAGTCGTACTTCTGAAGTATCGCAGATGGGCAATATCCGTCGCAACATGCAATTTGTCCAGGTCTGTCAAACGAACCCGGCGTGGCGATGGCTTGGAGTTAACCGGTTGAAACGAGATAGATTGTCAAATGGGATCGAAGTGACAAGACAGCGTTGTTACAACAAGATGGACGTGAACAAGGAGCGCTTGTTTCAAGCGCATGCGGATCCTGATCTTACGGTCCCTACCTGATGAGTGCAAACAGCACGAAACCGGTCGTGGGGTGTGAATGACGGAAAAGCATACAAATGAATAAGATGGACGTGTGTTTTGATCTTTGTCAAGCGATTAATACAGGCTTTGGACAGATTGACTTTATCTCGTGTGGTGGGATTCCAGTATGCACGTGAGTAATGTTGAAGAGGTCGACCACAGGGATAAATTGGGACATGATCGGCTATTGGATGAGACTGACGTGGGGCATGGAGTGTCCACGAAGCCAGTGTGAAAAACGCCATACACGTTCGAATCGAAAACGAGTTGACCCCTCTCTTAGTCTACAATATTCCGACCATTAACATGAGAACTCATTTTAAAACGTGAGGAAATTTGATCCCAATTTAATCTGATGAGTTTTCACGGCTTACTACGACCCTGGCCTAAGGCATAGCACATGCTTGAAGCAAACCAACGTTCTTCTTAAGATAGAGAAGACGCTTGGCACACTGAAACATTATTCTAAAACCTGCTATTCGTAAGAGAGCTGGTGGGTGACGGCTTTGAGTATTGACCACCTCGTAATCCAATATTAAAGCCTAGAGATAACAAAATTTTCAAGTGTTTGAATAGACAGCCTATTGATACTTTTAAAGTGTTGACAGCTGCCATGTCAAATAACGCATATTCCGTGTGGCAGATTGATGGTACTGAAACATGATACTGGATCATAGATAGATACCACGAACGTAACCCATGCAGTCTAGGAATTGGTGCGCTAGTCTTGGAGAATTGGCAGTAGGGGGAACAAACAGCATACAATTTTCCTTGATTGAGAAACCATTGATAAACAAGCCAAAACAAATTCTCTACCGCCATAAACAACACAAGTTGTAACTATCCAGAATGTTGTGCATGGAATTTGGCTCGACAAAAAATACGCAGATATATGTTAGACAAGAAATGATAACGTTTTTCTTCTCGATCATCGATTTATCTGATCTGTGCAATGTTACGGGACCTGCCAGTGCTACTGGAAGACTACGCTTGACTGCCGCCTGGTAAAGGCATTCAACTCAGATCCCCGGCATGTCCAGCTGTGAAATATGTGCCAACAGTGATTCAAACATATCTACGACACCTACCTCAAAAAACAAAGGTTGAAAAACAATCTATTAGACAAAAAATTCATTTGCATGCATTTCCATCACACACCCCACGACCGGTTTCGTACTGTTTGCACACATCCGGTATGGACTATACGACAGTTTTTCGGGTACTTCTTTACTGCTAACACAGAAGCTTTGTCAGTACAAGAGTATTTTTCCAGAACAGCGAACTGATTTAGTATCAAAGTAATGTGTTGCTCACATCCCCATCCCTTACACACCACCACCGGTTTTTGGCTGTTTGCCGTCGTCAGGTGGAGACAGTGAGATCAGGTTCAGTGAGCCTCGATTTAGTATCACTTCAACCATCACCTCTAAGTAGTCGCATCACTAAACAGCCTATTGAAATCATAGAGGTGTTAACTCGTCTAGACAAAGGCAAGAACAATCAGCCTAGTATGAAATCGGTCAAGGACAGTTGACACTGTTGTTCACATGTGAAGGGCTAAACGTGTGACATTTGTGCATAAAGCTAACTAGATTATAAAATTTAATAAAATAACAACTGTGCAGAATTTTGTCCGCGTTCAATGTTGTAGAGATTCCAACCCCGTCTACTACAAAGTTCGGAATGGCTACTTTCGAAAACTTTCACCCAATCCGATGCAAAGCTCTCATAGAAATTGGGACAAACTAAAAAACCGTATAAGATTATAAACAACAGTGTGTTAACCAGCAGAATATAAATAAAAATATTTATGATTACATAAATGACGTTCACGGAACTCACTGAACTAGACATGCTCATGCTGCCTGGATTCGCCGGCGGTTTTGAATCCGCAGGCAGTGTCGTTGACTTGGCGCCCGCTGTATCAGGTTGA